>JAZEWU010000014.1:3846404-3856470 GCA_036362915.1 Geotria australis
TTTGATTCGTCGCCGATGCAGAGCCCCCCCTAAACTCGATCGGAATCGCGCCGCGCGTTCACCTCTAAGGGGGTCGTCGTGGTGTGTGCGTACCACCGTAGCGAGCTGTCGATCGGTCGGTTACCCGGTGCCGTGGCGACGAGGCTGCGGCTACTGCGAGGTAAACGAGACGAGCCGCTGTATCTCTGTGTTTGCCCGCTTTGTTGCTGCCCGAGCTCGTGTTTATGAAACTGCGCTGGAGGAGGAGACGCTAAAATGGCCGCAGGGCGCCCTTGCCCTCCACTCCTCCTTCTCTCTGCGACGTAACTGTTCCTTCACTTTGAAGGATTGATACACGATCTCACGGACACTTTGTTACCTCCCCGACCCTTGTCGTTTTGTCGTCCTTTTATAAAGTGCTCGATAGTTTGACTTTAAACGTCACACAGCGCGAAGCCAGCGGAGGGAGTCAGTGTTACTGAAGTGTTTGAATTGACCATCGGACGGGCCAGTGCGTTTGAGCAAAAGGTATTATCATCAACGATACTTGTCGGGGGTGTTAAACTCGAAGCTGGTAACGAAGTGGGGGACGACTTTAAATGGCCCACTGGTTACTCGGGGGAGAACTGTTGGCTGTTGTACGATCTTCGTAGCGACGGAAGTAGAATGGAACTGTTATTTGTCTCCGGAAAGTATGTGAACTCATCGTGAGTCGTACGTGACGTGCTCTAAATGAGTGGGAGGTCAGTGTTTGTGAGTCATTTAAATGTCATTGTTGCGACCGTGTTAACTCTGACAGACTCAAGTACTGTATTTGATACTTAATACGCATACAAGGTGATACTCAGAAGCGACTATTGCCAAGTGGCTTTTGTATGAAAGTCGAAGTTTGTTACTGTAAATGTTCTTTCAAATAACTAGTAAACAAAATGATTCTAACGATAGCTAACAATCGGAAACAGTACTTGTTTATAGTGAGCGGGATTAGTTGTTAATTGTCGATAACGCCTTTTGATCCATTGACTTTAGCACAGATGTTTAAACGTCGTTTTGTAAAAGTTTTAAGCTTACACGTTCCTGCCCTGTGATGGACTGGCGTCCCATCCTGGGTAATAGCCCTGCCTTGCGCCCTGTGTCTACCGGGATAGGCTCTGGCTCACCGTGACCCTGTACAGGATTAAGCGGTTTCCCGACAATGAGATGAGACGTTTCAGCCGAGGCGTGTGAAAATGCATGGGTTTTAAAGCTGCTGCTACGATCTGATACAGCCACCGCGACCCATAGCCATGTTGCAATAATGGGGCCAGCTAAAGTGTTAAGTTTGCAAAATAATCTGTACATTATGTACAGTGTAGCCAGGCTATTACCGTGTTCTCAACCTTTTTGCACCTCAAGGCCCACTTGGCACATTTGGGTATGGTCTCCACGGACCATTAGGTGGCGCTCGGGAATATGCTTTTAATTTTATCCAATTGCTAATTTTCTCACATTAACAAGTACTGTACAATCCATCAGGGGTTTTCAAGCTTTTGCATCTCAAGGCTCATTTGGGTATGGTCTCCACGGAGAGAATGGTGACTCTAGGGAGTTACAAACAGGATTCCAGCTCTGAAGAGCAACAGTAAAACAGTATTTAACTAGCTAAGAGCCCATTGTTATCAAAACTTGCTTTTAAGAGGAGCCTGGTGTAACAATGACAAGTACAGGATTAAATGGGGTTATCACAACAATGATGAGTTGACGTATTGTAAAAAAGCCAGACTCATATCGAAACAAGTTACCTGCACTCGGTGAAAATACACCCAGAAAACAGTTACAATAGGTTTAGAAACAACAATCATAATCAATTGCAATGAACACACTTCCAAGTCCCATTTTGTTTAGAGCAGAGACTCCTTTTGCAATCCTATATAACTTAGTACAGACGCATCCTTGGTTATGTACTTCTTCTTTGCGATTCTTCCAAGCGCGATGGTTAAATGTAATACAATATGATACTGTATTACTGTACAGTAATACTGTATTACTGTACAGTAGTACAGTATGATACTGTATTACTGTACAGTAATACTGTATTACTGTACAGTAATACAGTATGATACTGTATGATACTTTAGGACACAAATAGTCAAAATACTGGCCATGTGTGTCTGTAATACTGTATGTGTTGCTTGACATTCAAACCAGCAAGGCTGATGTTTGCATGGTGGTTGAGCAGACGGGCCTGCACTTATGGTGTCGTGTGATTGATAAGAATGACCACTGACTCTTGTTTACTTTGGGCTTAACCACAAGCAAACAGTAAAAGATTGTGCCTGTCTTCCTCGTACACACAGCCGCTGCGACTAAATCGCCCGGTGGCCGGGCGACCCATCAAGGCCAATCCTTCTCCCAACATGCTGCAAGAAGTTCGTGTGGTCCCAGAGTCTGGAGCCAAATCGAGAAGCAAATCTGTCGCAGATAGTTCGTACGAGATGTTGCGATGCGACGAGTGCCTTAGCCCGTGTTCCCCCAACGTCGAGTGTCATCGGACAGAAGAGTTTGGAGTGGAATACGGTGAGTTTGTTTTCGAGTACCTTGCTTTGTAAGTGATAAGCATATGGGTGGGAGTAATAATAATATCATTTTGTATAGCGCCTTTCAACCGAGGGTCACAAAGCGCTGCGCGAGGGCCGCGAAGAGGACGGCATGTCAACAACGAAAGAAAAAAACAACCAATAAAAACCAAAGCAACAAAAAATTAATTATGAAGGCTGCTTCGAATATACTGAAAGGTCGTGAAACTGGCAATCTTAAGAGTGGCAAAAATCTGCCAGCGTCCCCTAAGATGGTCGTCACTTCCTTAAAGACAAACACGGAGGGAGACAGGGAAGGTGAGCGACAGGGAGAGACATAGGGACACAGAGTAAACTTTGAGTCACCGTTATGGTCAGAGGGTTTCTTTTAAATAACGCTTAGGTTATAATTATCGATAGGTCTTGTGTCAACACCGTGATGGAAAGACAGAAGGCCAGTGGATCAATGCAAATGTGCTGCTCGAACACAAAGTCCATTTTCCCAATGAAAGTCTGCTGCACACTCATCACAGTTGCTTTGACGTGCCTTGAGGCCACTTTAAGGGATGCACAACACAGCTGACTGGCCTAACATCCATTGTACCTCTTCCCAAACATCCAGACTACAACACACACATTGAATCGTGAGAAAAGGGTATTGGTGTATAAAAGCTGGACTTGTTTTTAAACATAGCATTGCACAAAAATAAGAACTATTGGTACTTTCCAATTCGTTAATGCCGATGGATATTGCAAGACTGAATCTGCTTCTCGATTACCAATGAAATGTCCTTTGCACTTGCAATGAAAGAGCACGATTCCTGAAATTCCAGATTTTGGTAACCACACTAGTTTGCTTTTAATCGTTGTATAAACTTAAGTCAACCATGTGGCAGCCATATGCAGGGGATGTTTGCACTGATCTCTAGGGTTCAAGTTCAACAGGTCATCTGATAAACAGACTTGGGAAACCCAAACATTGCAGAATTATTCAGAGAAAGCGATTGCACTTAAGCAGTGTAATCCAATAACAGCACAAATATTTAGAGAACACTATTTTACGTAAAATCGTGCATAAACACGAAAACAAATTGTTAGAAGAACTGACAAAAATGTAGAATGTAAGAAAAATAAAAAAGTGGGTTTCGTTTAATAATAATAATCTACTTTTGTAACGAAGCATATTTCTGTTAAAAGCCAGTGTCAGTTTTTTTCATAGTCGTCTCAAGTTACACAACACCGAGCACATGTGTTGGAAAGTAGTGGAGTACACAGCAGTCGCCACAGAGACATGAAACCTGTTGAGTCAGCAGGGCTGTCAGTTGAGGGGAATCTCAGGCAAGTGTTGGCTCACAGCCAGACATGCAAGGCAAGGTTATAGTGTCAGCTTGGTTAATAGGAAGACATCCTATGTACCATTATCAGCAATTGTGGGAATTATTAATTCGTACAGAATGTTATTGCGGTAATAGTTGAGATAATGAGTGATGGCTATAATATAAATAAAGTATAAAATACTTTTCTATAAATCTGGGATAAGTACAATCCTTTTGTCAGCCCACTGCTGGATGCATCCTCACACTAAGAAATGGGGATCTTTTCATCATACTTTAGTCAGTGCAGGCTGGTGAAGGTGGGGAACACAGATGTGGCAGGATGATTGATTGCAAAATTGAAGTTTGCTGCAATGCCCTTTACTAACTACTTCGCCCCATGACAGGCTTGCAACGCCAGTTTTATGCATGGAGGTCACCGATCCAAGAACTCCCCAGACTGCTTGCTTGTGTGTTCTGATGAGATCGGGTGCATTCCGGGTGATTTCGTCAAAGGCTTCGGCAATTCTTAAGTAGCACGTAATGCCAGTTGCTTGAGTACAGCCTAACGGTGAGCCTGCATCCTCTTAGGGAATTTAGGGCAATACTTGGCCAGTCAATACTATAAACAGCACATGCAGTAAGCGATGGTATACTACTGCGTAGGTCATTGTGGTTGCACTGTATATCTCTGCAATGGTTATACGGGTTGTACCACATGTTGTTGGTTATGATGGCAAACAACTTGTTCCATGTGCTAGGAGCTTCTTTAAGAAATCAATCAGTTCTGAACTGAATCATTTCCTTAAGAATCGGCTCGCGAAAAACCTCGCAGCATGTGGAGCTAAACAAGCAACACGCGATAAAACTTCGCACACATCGCACGGCTATTATGCGACGTTTCAAAACTGTTGTGGCTAAACATCTCAACTATCGGTGCGTGTTTTTATCCTCAGATGACTTGCCCGAGCTGCAGGAGGCGAGAGAGAGCAGAACCATCCCAGCAGTGTTTCCTCTCGACTCGGGCGTCTCTCACTGTGAAATAGTCACCACGGCGTCGGAGATCACGCATTGCTTCATCGCGCGGTCGTCCTCGGCGCAAGGGATGCACCCTTCAGTCACGATAACGGAGTGCTTTGTGAACAACGCGTCCGGGCCGTGTCTCGCGAAAGCCGCTCACGGCCCGGACTCGGTGGCCCTGCCGTGCGGAAGCGGCAGCAACAGCACGAACTGGCTGACGGAGCTGGCGAACATAGCCACCGGTCCCCAGAGCCCGCTTCTACAGACCACAGCCATGTGCAGGTGCAGTGGCGAAGCGTAAAGAAACGGTTCATTCGTAGCGTGCTATGTATAAGCAAAGTGTCTGCCCTGCAGGCGATCTTGTTCCGAGAGTTTAACACGTAATTCTGACATCGTAAAGGTGGCAGAGTGCTTAAGAAGGTTGATGGTAGTGCAAAAGCGAGACTTTAAAACTGAAAGCCTTAAAGTGTCAGATGTTTAATCGATAAATTGTAAGTAAATCTGAAATAAGACATAAAAGCTGTGGTGTTGTGTCGATGACAATTGCACTTAAAGTGAGTTTGAGCCCAGTACCCTCAGAACGTACAAATATAAAAAAACACTTGCTCCGTTATATATAGATTTAGGTGTGTAATGATTAAACCCTCTTTCCCCAGTGAGTCATGAATTGTCATAGTTTGAGGTCATGATTCTATTCTAGATTAAATACGTTTTTCTCTCGTAATTCTGTTTTTCCCTATATTTTTGGTTTGTTCACTTTATTTAAATGTGACAAGAACACTAATTTAATTGTGTATAATGTATTCTCCTACGCATGAATCATTGAATGCTCTATTAGCATAAGTGTTTTTCGAATCATTGAATGTGCTATTAGCAGAAGTGTTTTTTAAATCAATGAATCAGAATAATTACATGCCTAATGCATGTACTATTGCGTGGATGTAATATGTTACGCTTGATTTTAATACTGAATATTGTCGTGCGTGCATCTTGGTTTTTTTCCAGGTCCCAGCCTGTCTCCCACGTGAGCAGTCAGAACTTGCACTCGTATGCTCGGCCGCCACCTTTAACGCTTCACCATTTATCGACCCCTGCCCGACACAGTGTTAAAATGGAACAGGTACTAGGTTACGTACATATAAGCACAGTTATTTGAGTGCACACGTGAAAAAATAAAATAACTAAAATAATCTACCAAAATACGATTGATTGTTATGTAGCAGTGGTTATACTGAGTGCTTTTTTGCCATTCAGTCTGGAGAGGATACAGAGCCTGGCTTGATCTCAATCTCCCCACGCTCCTCGATATCGGACGACGATGAGCTGGGATGGTCTCACACGTGGCCTACCACTGCCTGGCACTGTTTCCTTAAAGGTGAGTCAAAGCCGCAACTTTCCACGTAAATTGGTGTTGCCACTAAATGCCGCATGCATTTTGTTACTCCCATTTGAGTCATGCTAGCGTATGACTGTAAATGCCCATTTTAATGCCCTATCTTACCTGCCAATTTTGCGGGAGTAAGCTAGTGTAGCAAGAGTGAAATCTACCGATAGTTTGTAAACTTAAAACTGACGAACCGTTTAAATGTCTTTTTAACACGTTTTAATTGAATCCTGTTTGTGCCTGTTAGGAACGAAGGTAATATTCCACGTGGGGCCCAAGGCTGAATGGCAGAGTGTAGAGGAGGTGGCCAGACAGGAAGAGGCGGGACGTCTCAATGGGAAACCGCACTGCCAGCGTGCAGGGAGAACAAAGCCTGTACGACCATGCCTTCACTCTGCAATTTGCTTCGAGCCTTTCCCTGTTGCAAAATCAGTAGACTTCTGTTCCTAAAGCAGCGGCATTGTTTTTCCTTGACTGCCTTAATATCATTAACAGCATTTTTCGGCGGCGTGTGTTTGTAATTATTGAGTGATTTTATACATATGTCATAAAATGTTTAATGCCAATAAAATTGTTGGGTGGGCGTGTTATTGTTAAATAATAATGGACTTTTGAGGATGTTAGTGAATGTATGAGCTGCTGATAAATGATGCAAGTTGTCACATTTTCAGCTCATATTTGTTTTACTTATATTTGGCAGATTTTGAATTATGGTGTTGAAGGTTTGACACTCATCAGTCGAGAGGAGTTTCTTTCCAGCGGAGAGTCCCTCATGAGGTTGTCCTTCGACCCTGGCAAGCACGATCAGCCCAAACTCACGGCAGACTGCTGCCTCGACCACCCGTTTTTTGTAAAGAAAAAAGGTGCGTGCTTTCAGGGTACCATTCTGTATGCCCCGAGTAATTTTACGTTTGCACAACGCAGACTGATGTTATCTCACCCCGAGCTTCTGTGTTTACGTAACATAATATTGGAAATTAACTTTAGCAGGTTGCATTGCTCATGCTTTAAAAGCGAAGCACGTTTGCAAGCTGTCTTTTGGACAAATGTGTACATTCAACATAAGCAAGGAATGGCTCGGGCTAATGGCTTAACGGAGTTCACGCGGTCTCGGCAGGATGGTCATCCTTCCACCCGAGCCTGACGGTGATAAAGTACGGCATCCCCTGCAGTGACATGGAGGTCAGGGACACCTGCCTGCCACCTGATCACCCGCTGGCTCACAGCTCTGAGGATTCAGGGGTGTTTGATGCTTTTAAAAGGTTTGTGGAAATTTATATTTTTCGTTTGCTACACATTTTGTTCAATTTTAGGTAAGTGATATTGGGTTGAGTAAGATTTGGATCTTTTCATTTTGTACCGCTTTCCAACTAAGTTTGGAATACGTTATTGCATGAGCTATGTCTGTCTGTAATGAGGAGGAAATGATAGCCCTTGTAAAGAGGTAACCCAATATGAAGAACACGTTTGAATAAATGTACTGATGTTTTTTAAGGCTCGGTGTATGAGAATTGCTTTCCAAAGCTGTTCGTTCCAGATAGCTGTATCGGGATAGCTATCCCAAAAGAACAACTTTTGGGATAGCTATCCCAAAAGAACAACTTTTGGAAAGCAATTTGCACTTAATATAAAGTTGCACTGCTATTAGGCACTCATTCTGCAGATAACTTGCATTATTTATCAAAGAAAAGGCTGAAGAAACTCGCCCTGCTGGCCAAGGCGACATTACGTGTAACATCTTGTGTGGTTTGAAATGGAAAATATTGCGCGTAAACTTATATCGGGATGAACGCAGATTGTAAAGTATTATATAATCCACGATTATGCATGATATTTTGTGCTTAAAACGATTTAACTTGCATGTTCAAATGTAATTTCCTTCTGTTACACTGTTGTTAACACATGGTTGGCCTTAAGAGTATTTAAAAATATGAATTGCTGTGTATTGCTGTGCCTGGGAAAAATCTGTCCCTGCCTCCAAGGGCATCACATGGGATTTCATGAAACAAAACATATCCTAAGCCAATTGTTATCAAACATTACACAACTTACAAATGCTCAATCTTAATTCTTTACGTTTTAGGCAAGACTGTCGATTAAATGCATTAAAAGGAGTGTTAAGAAATTAATTTACTGTGTATGTGCATTGAGCGCCTATTTTAAGACACAAGCATGTGGGTGTAAGCTTGCGACGTTCCTAACATGTTCAGCTTTATATGCATATTTTGTGCATGGATATTGTACAGTTGAATCAAAATAAGATGTTTTCTGAAATTAACTAGGGTTATCAGTCAGCTATCAATGTATTGGTTTTCTTTCGTGGAATTTTAATATCGATTCCAAAATCCTAGGAAATTATTATCAAACATACTTCGTTTTAATGATGATCAAGGTAGAAGCGTTCACGTCGCGATCCCTGTCAGGTAATACTTGGTATTTTCCTGCGAATTCTACCAAACACTTCGAGGCCGAGCTGAAAGACAACAATGTCCAGAAGCTGACCATCGTGCTTCGAAGAATCGCAAAGAAGAAGAATGATGATCGACCATGGCACGCAATAACATTATTTGAAAGTGATCGGACACGTGATAATCTGTTGAATAGAAAGATATCGCTCTTAGTCATGGAGCTTGTTTGATTATAATTCATGCTGCTTGTTAAAGTTGATAATCGGGTAATCTTATTTTTAAAATCTTCCAATTGCAATGATGTAGGTTCTCACGGCTCATTGTATGAGCATTGCTCAAGAGCTCTTCTTTCGGGATAGCCGTGACGTTTCGCCTCCCAAATTGGAGGCAAAATCAGGCTGAAAGCAACTCCGTCGATTATTGCTAATGTGCAAATAACAGCTACAAGGTTTTATGAAAACAACAACCCTACCCACCCTCAATGCAGCGGCTTGCCAGTTTGCGTCCTGTTTTACCGTCGCGTTTAATGCGAGTCATTTGCAGAACGACAGTAAACAACGCCGGGGTCTGAGAGAAACTTTATTTCGATTCTCTGTATGTCCTGTACATATGGTAGAGTTGACAAATAAAGTTGAATTGAATTGAATCCGCAGCTTCGACTTCACGCCCATGGACTCGTCGGCAGTGTACGTGCTGAGCAGCATGGCGCGGCAGCGTTGCGCGTCGCTCGGCGGCCAGGGCTCGGGCTCCAACGCCGGCCCGGCCGGCCAGGCCCCGGCGACGCCGAACACACCGACGCGCAACAAGCGGCCGATGAACGCCTTCATGCTGTTCGCAAAACGCTTCCGCGTCGAATACACCAAGATGTACCCGGGCAAGGACAACAGGTTTGCGCTGCAGTTTGACGACAGGACTCGTGGGGAAAATGCTCAGTTGTGTGCGTTGCATCCCCCACGCCAGGTTTTGATTTCACCTAGCCGGTTCCTTTCTGAGTAACTATCCCTGCTGGTAAAATTAGGTCTGTTGAAATGTGTGAACGTACTTTCAGCAAGAATTATGTTTGTATCAGGCTTTTTAAAGAAGCCTCATGATGCCTCCAACATGGGAGGCGAAATGTCGCGAAGGAGAGAGGAGGCATGCTCGACGCGGCGATACTGAAAGAGCAGCTCTTCTGAGCTATTGTCATGCATCGAGCTGTGAAAACCTACCAAACTACCAGGAAGCTGAGCATGGTTGAGCCTGACGAGTGTTCGGATGTGTGATTGCGATGCTAAAATATATTGTTAAAGGGTGCAGGTTTACACTGCAGGCAGTAGAGGGCAGTGCGGCAAAATCTATTGAAATTTACAATGCTCTCACTTCTTTGCTCCCCACCTTAACAACCCCTACTGGCCAGAATGGTAACGA
>JAZEWU010000014.1:3860998-3871873 GCA_036362915.1 Geotria australis
AACATGCATAACGCTAGAAAACATACACAGAACACTAATCGCACGTTTCAGCTAAAACCGTTCAGAAACGCCTGATGATGCCTCCAACGTGGGAGGCGAAACGTCGCGAATGAGAGAGGAGGAACGCTCGACACGGCTATCATGAAAGAATACCTATGGGGCGCAATTCTCATACATCGAGCCGTGAAAACGAGCATCGGCACACAATGTGAATAAAACGCTTTTCAAACATAAGTGGCCAACTTCTAACCACAAGATATGAGTCATTCCATGAGTTAGGAGTCAAATTGTCACAATCAGCCACTTCTCAACACCCACTAGAATTGTCCGCACAATTTAACTGCAAAGACATTTGGACATTAAAGCCAATTAATGTAATTTATTTCAGCGGTTTTTGGATGGCTTTACACATTGACGTGACTTTTAATCGGGGGTTCATTTAGCAGGGCACATTGGTCAATTAACTCTTAAGAAAGATAAATAATGCATCATGCCGCACAATTATCTGCTCAAGGGGTCAACTCTGAGAGTCTCTTGATACAAAAAGTAGAACACAGGATAATTCAACGTAGCATACATTCAAACCAAGGACTTAGAGAAAAGGTATTGGTGGCTTCATTCATCCATGGTCAGAAACTGATTAATCCTGTCCAGGATTGCGGTGAGCCTATCCCGGCAGACAGGGCGCAAGGCAGGGGTATACCCAGGATTTGACGCCAGTCCATCGCAGGGCACCTGGGGCAATTTCACTCAGTAGGCCAATTAACATGGCAGCATGTCTTTGGACGGCGGGAGGAAACCGGAGTGCCGACGAAAACCCACGCGGACACGGGGGGAACATACAAACTCCACAGAGAAAGGCCCCCGAGCCGGGATTCGAACCCGGGTCCTTCTTGCTGTGAGTCGGCAGCGCTACCTACTACGCCACAGTGCCGCCCCGTAACATACAGCAGACATACCCAGTGCTGTAGCGTGCTGCTAATTAATGCCCGCGCGAGGCAGCAGCGGCAGTCTCCGCCTACGGTCAGAAATATTCCCGTTAGAATCCAGCAAGACGCGTGACGGTCGACCGACCATCAGACATCGTCGAGTCGGGAGGAGCGGCATAAGGGCCGGTGCAATTAGAGCATTCGGCATTTATGAACTCTCATTAAAATTGAACTACGTATTGCCGAGTGCATGTCCCGGTTATCTGGCATTACGATGCGGAGTATTGAATTAACGTGACATCCCTTAGAATATTACGGCACCACCCCCGGCCCCGCCATCGCCATGGTTCGGCAACGTGAACCCTTCAGATCACAACACGGAATGTTTATTTAAGAATAAATGTCTCGGGGTGACAGTGTGGCCTGGTTGGAGCCCTCGTCGGCAACTGAAAATAAACACAATGCAGTATTCTTCTCAAATGCGTGCGTTTTCATACGTGTTTGTGTTATACGATTAGAATGGGCGGTATAAGAGGGGTGCGCCACAGTTAGTCGATCGGTCGTAAGTGATGAGTCTTTCAAGACGTCTGGCCAACGTGGAAGAGTAGGCCAAATGCCCTTTATCGAGGGCCTTCTACAGCTTCCTCGAGTGGAGGGCCTTCATCCAGCACTGTCATTAGCGAGCCGTTGCGGGGCTGCACCTTCATCCTACTATTAAAAAAATCTCGTCCCATTATACATGCATAACGTCATGGGTCTAGCGCTTAAGAAGCTCTCCAAGATTGGAAAAATGATTCACTCGATCAATCAATTGTGCCGTCTCTCAAGTTGGAGGCCATCGATCCCCGTGATTTCCTTGGCTCTCATCTTCTGAAACACGATTCCGTCTTAAGGCCGCCGTTCCATCTGCCTTTGCCGCGAGTGGCTCTTTCTCCAGACGTGACCTAGCATCGATCCAGTTGGCTTTCCACAATCGTCTCAAACCTTCATCTTTTTGGCCCACTTACAATTACAATTCAACTTTACTTGTCAACTCTACCATATGTACAGGACATACAGAGGATCGAAATACCGTATCTCTCAGACCCCGGCGTTGTTTACTGTCGTTCTGCAAATGACTTGCAGAAACCGACGGCTGTTCTTACACAGCTAATCGTCCACGTTTCTGCTCTGTCGTCATAATATATGACAACAAAATTTCGGTCAAGAGCCATGGCATTTTTGAGTCCGCGTTTATCTCCCTCGATCAAGGTAGCACACGATGATTGCGCTGATTACAGAACCTTTAAATAAACAGGAGCACGGCTAGGCGTTCAGCCGCAACGCTTCCAGATCGAGAGGAGCCGGTTGAGGTGGTTCAGGTTACCTGGTCAGGATGCCCCTTGGTCGGGTTCCGTTGGATCCCCTAACGGGCTCCTCTAACGGGCTCGTCTAGCGGGCTTGTCTAGCGGGCTCGTCCCACTGGGCAGAGACCTCGAAGCCGGCCCAGGACACGCTGGCGGGACTGTGTCTCCCTAGGCTGGGAATGTCCGGGACCGCAAGCACCTCCTAGTGTTCCGTGGAGACCATACCTAAGTGGGCCTTGGGGGCCTTGAGATGTAAAGGTTGAGAACCCCTGCCCTAAGCTTTCGGTGCCCACCGTGCATATTTAATCATCATGGTCCCTTCTGGTGGTATTGGCCACGGGCTGTACAGGGAGCCGATTATGACTTTCAAATTCTAACCTCCAACAATCAATTGTAAAATGTGTGGCAAAGTGTGATTGCACGGGCGTGGATTTTTCCTAAGCTGTCGCACTTCCTAGCAGGACATCGGTAATGTGCCCGATAACTACTGTATCCTTCACATTACAAACTTCTGATATATGACAATAGCAGTTATCTACACTTCCTTACAACAGCGTGTGATTTGTCTCCACAGTCATCCAGTAGGTATCACAGTATGAGCTATCGTGCATTTAAACGCGGGTTTCTGTTACATCACGCAGCATAGCTGTTCAACAAAGTTAATACACTAAATGTATATCTCATCTCATCTCTATCAGAAACCGCTTAATCCTGTACAGGGTCGCAGTGAGCCGAAGCCTATCTCGGCAGACACAGGGCGCATGCAAGGCAGTGCTATTCCCAGGATTGGACGTCAGTCCGTCACAGGACACTCAAGGCAATTTAGTCAGCAGGCCAATTAGTCTAGGCAGTATGTCTTTGGACGGTGGGAGGAAACTGGAGTACCTGGCTCAAACCCACGCGGACACGGGAAGAACATGCACACACCAAACAGAAAAGGCACCCGAGCCAGGAATGAAACCCGGTATCTTTCTGTGAGGCCACCCCGTATCCGTGTTTGTTTTTCTAACATTCAAAGATAATGCAATCACCGTGCGGATCCGCTCACACTTCTTCAAATGTCCCTTTGAGGACATTGATAATTAGCACAATGAACAAGCAACAAATTGGAACTGGGTAACGTTAGAGAGCATTCAAATGATTTTAATTAACACTAATAAATTGTATTACTTAGTTTGAAAAGCTAAGTAATACAAAACACAAACGGCGTGATGCTTCGAAGTCATTTCGTAAAGCAACTTAGAAACAAAATCCCCATGCAGCTTACATAAAACTTTAATCAAAGCCACGTGGAAACAATGAAATTACCCATTAAGTCAAGTGACCCATATCAGAGAGAAAAGAAACAATTAAGTTTGTAGCCCTGTGGCAGTTTCATGCTTTGAGATACAAAGTCAGATTATGCCCCCAATGCAACACAGAATCCTTTAAAATCCCGACACCTAATTAAACAAGACGCAACTGTGAGCTGATCGCCTTAGCACGAAGTAAGGCGCAAGGGACAAAGACTATAAGTCCTGGGCTCGATCCGTATCGGCAGAGCTGTGGCGACTGAGCCCCCAGTGTGGCGGGGAGACCGAAAGCCCCCGTGAAAGGCACGCGAGTCGAGCTGACTTCGCCAAACAACCAGCAAAAAGTGCTACTCAATGTACCGAGGTAGGTTTTCACGGCTCTATGCGTTAGAATTGCATTCCAGAGATCTTCTTTCGGGATGTCAAGCGTTCCCCCTCTCATTCTCGCGACGTGGAGGCATCATCAGGCCACCGTAGTAGGCGAATCATCGCAAAGGAAAGAGGAGGAACGCTCGACTCGACCAGCTCGAAAGAGCAGCCCTTGGGAGAAATTCTCATATCGAGCCACGTCAGGTAATACTTGGTGTTGCCTGCGAATTCTACCAAACACTTCGAAGCCGAGCTGAAAGACAACGATGTTCAGAAGCTGACCATCGTGCTTCAAAGAATCGCAAAGAAGAAGAAGCAGTTTGGTAGACCGCGTCCTCAGCATCGGTGAAGGAATCCATTCATCCATGCATTGTCAGAAACCGCTTAATCCTGTACAGTGTTGCGGCGAGCCGGAGCCTATCCCAGCAGACACAGGGCACAAGGCAGGGCTACACCCAGGATGGTCGCCAGTCCATCACAGGGCACCAGGGGGTTATTTAGACCCGCACGCCAATTCACCCATGCAGCATGTCTTTGGAATGTGGAAGAAAACCGGCGTGCCCGGAGAAAACCCATGCGGACACGGGGAGAACATGCGAACTCCACACAGAAAGGCACCCGAGCCGGGCTTCGAACCTCAGAGCAAGAAGGTGGATGAATCGACACGTGACATTAATGAGCACAGCAATCGTGATAGGAGCTATGAATCGTGTTAGACCAGTCGTGCAGCATAGTTGACATAGGCCCTGATTGTAAAGGATGCAAGGGATGAAATAGCAGCCCGCAGCCCGACATCCAATTTCAAACCCTGATATCTGGACCCTTTTAGCCTGTGGGCTCCGGCGCTGTTGCTCTACACGCACACTCACTAACTCTGCCATTGGGTTCCACGGCAATATGTTATTCAGGTTGACTTGCCCACAGCCATATATATGACCCAACACAATCTGAATGGCTCCCAGTCTAATCAGATGTCAGAAGGTGAGCGTGAGCCTGGTCTCGCACTTGGGTGGGAGACTGCCCGGCAGTACCGCGCTAACATTCTCCAGATAGTGTCTGGAAAATGATGTTGACATGCCCTTCTCTCCACAGCCTTGTGCAGCGCTTTATAAATGCTATTGTGCAGCGCTTTATAAATGCTATTGTCATAATTATTATCGTGCGAGATGGCAGCGCACATGTGGGTAAAGTCTCCTCGTATCCGTGCGAGTTCTCCCGGCACTTCCATCTCCTCCACTTGAGCCAAATGTTCAAAAAATAACATTGGCCAAATATTGTAATAGAGGGCACCGTTCAAATAGATTCGTGAGATTTAGTGAGACTGTCTTAGTGAAATCCATTATGATAATATTTAATCGACACGTACATTCCTTCCAATAGCATAGCAATTATATGGCCTAAATATTAATATGAAAAACTGCTCAGCAGTGAAATTTTTTAAAAAGGATTTCCTCTTTTTCATCAGCTCGGATTATAAAAAAAAAACCCAAAAAAATGTGTTGCTGATTTACCGTTCTCTGTCGTTGTTGACATGTCGTTCTCTCCACAGCCTTGTGCAGCGCTTTGTGACCCTCGGGTGAAAGGCGCTATATAAATGCTATTATTATTATTATAATCTGCAGACTGGCAAAAACGTTCCCATATCCGCTGTTCAGCAAAACAATCATTGTTTAAAAAAATTATAATTACTAATCACATTTGAAAAACAGCAGAATTATGTTTTTTTCTCATTTTTGTAGGGTTTTTTTTTCCCAATCACAAAGGGGGGGATGAGACGTAATAACAAATGTAAACACATTTCCCATTGTAAATTTAGTCGTATGTAAACATATTAAGCCTAGCATCTTATGTATTTTAAGCGGGTGGCTAGGCGCGCACACACGCGCACAAAGGCTGTCAACAGCAGCAGGAGTTACTTACTGCTGTTTCATTGTGCTTATTTAAACTCAGCTGCGAGTGAAGCCACATGCGCGCATCCATAAATATGGAAATACAACCGCTTATTGCGCGCTCGAGGCTCAACGCCGGCGGCATCTTCTCACAATTACAATAAGAATAGCCATACAATTTCATACAATTTCATAACGCGCCGCGCAAATTCCACGCCTGGTCATGGGCGAGACACGGACACGGAGGCGCAGCGGTAAGACCTATTTGCAGCCAGCTGGCGCCAACATTTTCCAGACACTGCTTCCTATAATATTATGATGTTATCTGCCAATTAATTAATTAATGGGTATTTTTCTTAGCTGTGGGAAGAAACCGGACAGCCCAGAGGAAACCAAAGCGGACCAAGGGGAGACAACACACACACTCCACACAGGAAGGTGCCGAACGTGGGCATCGAACTGCCTCGGGCAGAACTTTCCTTCTGTGTGGCGCAGATGTTACCACTGCGCCACCCTGCCAACCATTGAAGTACAGTATTGTGGCCGCAGATTCAGTAAACGAGGCATCTGGATTAGACCCTATAGGATGGTCCAGATGTCATGTGACCCTCATTTAATCGACCCTTAATCTCTTTGTTCCATTGCTCATAAATTATTGTTTTGAGCAACTCTTGTTTATTATGGTTGCTCTTCGGAGCTGTTCTTTCAGGATAGCCGTGTCGAAAGAACAGCTCTGAAGAGCAACCATCATGAATCGAGCCGTGAAAACCTACGTCAGTACAACCCTTATTTAATTTCGATGGCCGATGCGAGTCCATATACTATTGAAGAATGGCTTGTGGTGAGGAGCCTATGGGCTCATGAAAAATCACAAATGGAGGTCACAAGACACCTGGACCACCCTCTTTATGTATTGACGTAGGTTTGCACGGGTCGATGTGTGAGAATTGGTCTCAAGAGCTGCTCTTTTAAGATAGCCGTGTCGAGAGCGTGTTTCGCTCTCTCTTTCCTTCACGTAGTTCCGCCTCCGAGAGCCTGAAGATGCCTCAGATATGAGGCGAAACGTCGCCAATGAGGGAGAAAAAAACGCTCGAGGTGGCTATCGCGAAAGAGCAGCTCTTAGGAGCAATTCTCGCTCTCTATATCGGCAGCCTACGCGTAATTAACGGGCCCAAATGCGCCCGAGCTCATCATATCTCCACAGCTAAGAAGACTTGAACCTGGCTGACGCTTGGATGGGTGACCGCCATGCATAAGCAGGTTGTCATCGGGCTGTGCAGTTCTATTGTGCTGTACTTCTATGTGCCCCGCTCTTCACCAACCTGCTCAGACCAACGCGGTGAGTTACGGTCAAAGAACCTGCACACTGTGGAGAGGCTCTCATCCAGCAGTGGATTGGCAAAGGGCAGGACATTGATTGTATCCGTCTCCTCTGTCTGAGGTCGGCACCTCCGTTTACAGACCACTCAGAGACACATAATGACCGCGCATTATCACACACCGGCCTGGTCATTTAAAGGATTTCTCTTCCCCTAGACGGCTACACGGCCTTCTGAAAACCACGGGCCATAGATTATTACCCTGCTTTTAGACTACCGTTTAAGTCGTCAAATAAATACACGGGTGCACCCTAACAAGGCGTATAATCCGAGCAAGTAGCTGCGATCAGCCTCGGGGAGAGATGGTGGGCAGGGTTGTGGGTGGAGCGGTGTTAGGTGGAAGGGATTTGGAGTGAAAAGAACAAGTTTGGAGGAAGTGTGATCACCCAGCCCTGCAATGAGTACGGACGTGGGGTGAGGGTAAGGCGACTCAACTTGTTAACAGCACCGACAGGGGTAACCCAGCTCCCGCCTTGTCCCCCGTGAGTACCTGGCTGCGCCTCGTGGAAACGAGAGTACCTGGCTGTGCGTGGGGAAACCAACGCTACAGCTCGCCGGCCAAATCTTAACGATCACGACCAAACGTGACAACAGTTGCACCTCACAGTCGCGAAATGGATAAAATCAGGACATGTTTGCCGCCTCTTCACTGGGACGTGGGAGATGTTTTTGAGAGAGCATCTTTACTAATCCTTAACAAGAAGAGCATGCAAAACTCTGCACAGAAACGCACCCGAGCCGGGAATCGAACCTAGATGATCTTGCCGTGAGGCGGCAGCGTTTCTCTCTGCACTACCGGGACTGCCCGAGCTATCATGACCTATATGAGAAACAGCTTTAGGCATATTCAACTGCAATAACAGTGAAATATACGTCGCTAAATATAACAAACAGTGATTGCAGATGGATAGCTCCCACAATTACAATTAGTTCCAACTGTGCGACAATCATAGATCACTGTTGCATAACAACCCATAACGAACTAGGGCACACTAAAAACCCTGATTGGTACCCACGCCAAGCAATGAGAGTAAGTTACACAATGTGTAACCCACGCAAATTCCACGCCTGGTCATGGACGAGACGGAGGCAGCCGTACAGCCAGCCGGCACCAACATTTGGCAGACACTGCTTCCTATAAATTACGATGTTTTCAGCCAATTAACTAATGAGTTTTTGTTTTACTTGTGGGAGGAACCCGGAGATCCTGGAGAAAACCCACGCATAACAGGGAGGAGATCACGCAAACGCCACACAGGAAGATGCCCGAGGCAGGAATCGAACTATCTCGGGAAGTACTTTTTTGAGCGAGAAGCAGATGTCACCACTGCGCCACCCTGCCACCCAATAACTTATGAGAGTAGATTAGTGAGTGGGTGAGTAGGTGGGTGAGTGAGTGAGTGAGTGAATGAATGAATGAGTGGGTGGGTGTGTGAATGGGTGAGTGAATGATTGACTGAGTGAGTGTGTAGCTAACAGCACTTGACCCTACAGCCCGTGTGAGGCTACACGGGGAGCTTTATCTGTCTGACGGCCATCTTAGGGGACGCTGGCAGATTTTTGCCGCTCTTAAGTTTGCAGCCTTAATCATTGAATTTTTGTTGGTTTGTTTTTTTACTAGTTGTTTTTTCCGACGTTGCTGACATGCCGTTCTCTCCGCGGCCTCTGTGCAGCGCTTCGTGACCCTCGGGTGAAAGGGCGCTCTATGAAATGATATTATTATTATAGCATGCCGGGCGGCGTTTGCCCTGAGCGTGATTGACAGCACGCTTCAGGTAGGCTCGCCTTACCAGCGCTCGCTCGCTCGCTCGCTCCAAATTAAAGCCCAGCACTAATCAGTTTTTTACCGTGATCTGACTTTAATGCTGCTTGTAACACGACTGCCCCGTGCTCTAAGCGTGTAATGGGTATTCGGCGATTGACACGGCTGCTGCTTCACTGCGGTGGGCACGTGCGGTTGAATTCTCCGCAGATGGAGACGACAAAAAAAAGACATTTGTTTTTTTGTTTTAAATGCGATGCAAATCGCCTGACCACCTCCCCGCCCAACCGCCCCCACCCCTTTCGTACACGAATGTCTGCGCACACAGTGCATGCGAATATGGCGAAACGAAATAACTTTCACAATAACAGCAGTAAATGATGCCCGCAATTGAACTTGTTCGTGCTGA
This sequence comes from Geotria australis, assembly GCA_036362915.1. Classification (NCBI taxonomy): domain Eukaryota; kingdom Metazoa; phylum Chordata; class Hyperoartia; order Petromyzontiformes; family Geotriidae; genus Geotria; species Geotria australis. The sequence continues at coordinate 3,870,374 of JAZEWU010000014.1, forward strand.
GAAGAGTGAGACTCTAAGGTAATGCCACGAGGAAGCCGGGACCGGTGTGGTGATAGGAGGTCAAGGCAGACTGGATAGGTAAGCAATAAACCATGGCTCGCTCCACTGCAATATTCATCGGGCAAGGGGTATGAGGCAATTGGGATACGTTTGATCGTAGAAATTGTACGTATTCTAACGACCGTAATTTTTATTCTATTTCAACGGTTAAAAATACGTATATCAAAGTTAGAAATGGCATTGCGCCCAGTGGGCAGAGCCTCTAGCCAAGTGATTGGGAAAAACAAAGACACGAGCCCGAGGCCGGAAATCAAACATGAGTGAAGTGTTAAGCTCAAACCTCCGGGTGCCCTGCCCCCCCCCTCCGGCTTCAGCACATCCGCACACCCGCACACATCACACGCAGCCTTATTCTCATAATGTTTGTGGCATCGACCCCCAGGCTTGCCTCGCTCCCACTGGCCCTACACCAACCACAGTCTGACACCTCATTCGGCGAACAATCTGGATGACGCCACCGCCCCCCCACCGACTTGTAAAACAATGATGCCGCCAACGATCGAGACCCGCGTCCTCGGAAGACCTCTTGGCCGCGTGCGGCATTCCCCGAGCGTTGTGACGTTTTATTCTAACGGAGTGTGCTATGGACTCATCAGACGAGCGGCGGTTAAGGGCACTCGGTGGCAATGTGTTTGGCACGAGAGGCCTCTCAGGGCAACGCGACATCCGCACTCAGCTCACTTTGAGCTCGATCATGCGCCCACCAATAGAGTGCACCCGCCGCTAAACACGATGCAGAAAGCAATCAGTGCAAGTCCATCCAGCCATCTCTTGTCAGAAACCGCGAAATCCTGTACAGGGTCGCGGTGAGTCGGAGGCTATCCCGGCAGACACACGGCGCAAGGCAGGGTTATACCGAGGATGGGACGCCAGTCCATCATGGGACACCGCGCGCGATTTAGTCCGCAGGCAAAATATGCAGCAGCATGTCCTTGGAATGTGGGAAGAAACCGGAGTGCCTGGCGAAAACGCGGGGAGAACATGCAAACTCCACACAGAAAGGCTCCCGAGCCGGGATTCAAACTCGAAACCTTATTGCCTGTGAGGCGGCAGCGTTACTCACCGGGCCACCGTGCCGCTATATCTGTGTGAGAATTGCGATCCAAAGCTGTTCTTTTCGGGTTGGCCGTGTCGAGCACTCCCTCTCGCTCTCTCCTTCGCCTCCCACGTTGGAGGCATCCTGAGCTGTGAAAACCTACATCAGCACATAGATGTATAAGTGTTACAGAGGTTGTCTGGAAAATAGGTTGAGCTTAGTATTCATCAACACTGACGCCCCACTCTAAATCGATGCTTGCTCACCTGTCTGTTCTTTGCCGCACACCAGCCAATTCAGTGAATATATTATCGTGGTTTTTTTGCAATGCCTGGAATCTAAACCGTCTTCAGCGGGCACCCCGGTTTCCTACCAGCAAATCCAAAGACGTGCTACTACTGCAT
>JAZEWU010000014.1:3871964-3882491 GCA_036362915.1 Geotria australis
CCCTGCTCGCCTCCACTAAAGCGAGACGCGACCTAACCGGTCCAACAAATCCTACATGCATGCACGTCAGTATATAATGCAATCGCAACAAATGACACAAAATGAGGACAACATTCGCACCACACGGAACCCCAAACACGGAGGTACGATCTGTTATGTATAATGGAGCAAGCGGGTTTGTTTTATTTTTACGTATGGATGTACGTTTAATGGTTGCTCTTCAGATCTGTTCTTTCGGGATAGCCTCACGATGCTTCCAACGTGGGAGACGAAACGTCGCGAAGGAGAGCGAAGCAACACTCGATACGGCTATCCCAAAACGAAGCGCGTTGGACCGAGTGGCAACAGCGATGGGAAAATATAACTAGATCGCCAAACGATATTAATAACACGCTATTGAGCAGGGGAACGTTACAAAGATGCAGGTAATTGGGCTGTGCGAACCCACGGTGTCGTGCTATGTCAAGGGCGGTCGCTAAAATGAGAACTTTGTTGGAAAAAGAGTGTCTCGATTTTTTGTTTGTAACCTTTTGAAAATGATGTCAGAAGTTGACACTTTTTGGCTGTGTGTGTGCGAGCGGCCACCCTTTAAAGTGTTCTGCCAGAGGGTGGAATGCATGACGGCACCTGCAGCTCGTATTTATGGAAGAGGTGACCTCTGTGGCGTTTGAAAATATACAGGCTCACGGGGGCCCGCGTTGAATATATACACACTGGATTCGCTCGAATCTGTTGGAATTTCAAACATCTTCATTCTGCGAATAGGAACGGCATGCCTCGAGGTCACGTGCGTGTTGTTGCACGGTGGGCGAAAAGTGGTGTTGTGGTCCAGGCACTGAACCGTGAACCCAGCCGCCCGGGTTCAATTGCGGGCCGAGGCTAACGTACACAAACTGATGAGTGATATCTGAACCGGTCCGTGGTTTCTCTTCACTAACCTGCACGATGCCATTGTGCCCCCCTTCCCCCCACCATCTGACTTGAGAGGGGCGGCACAGTGGCGCGGTGAGTAGCGCTGCTGCCTCACAGAAAATAAGGACCCGGGTTCGATTCCCGGCTCGGGTGCCTTTCTACGTGGAGTTTGCATGTTCTGCCTGTGTCCACGTGGGTTTTCGCCGGTTACTCCAGGTTCCTCCCACAGTCCAAATACATGCTGCCTCGGTTAATTGTCCCAACTAATTGCCCCCGGTGCCCTCCCCGCTGGACACAATGGTTCCTTCCAGCTTCGATAAAAACTAACAGTGGATTGACAAAGAGCTGTAATTCATCATATGTTGTGGCTGACCTAATACCTCATGTTGGTGTATATTTCATGAGCCACTTTTATCTAATAACAGTTATCCATCGGCAATTGTTAAAGGTTACCACCTGAAGCTACGATATTTGTTGAGCATGTAAAAATCGTTGCTGATTGTGCAAGTCCAAGGATATATTTAACCTTTGGCCCAGCACAAGCTCTAAGTCTTCCAATGTTTGGATGTATTTACGCTGCGCTATGTGATATCTCATACTCAAAACCACTCGACAAGAAGACAAATCCATACAGATTCTTTAACAGATGGAATGAGCAACTGCTTGACATAGTGATATTGATCTGCACAGTTTTGAGAGCAACACTGCTGTCAGATGCTCTGAATAATCCAAGTGTTTTTTTTTTCAAGCTCGGGATTAGCAGTGGTTAGTGATCATACGAGGCTTAAGTGTGCCAGGTGGAGTTCTATAATTCTACCCGTGAGCTGGTGTTGTAAAAACGCCATAAGCTTGCGTCAAATAAAAGCTAATTAAAATTAAAGACAACATAATACATAATGCGGACACCGCACATACATGTTTAATATACCGTTTAATCTCATTGTTATGAAAGCTTTCTGAATATTATTAATAATTGAGATGGAACGTTGTGTAAGAACATATCAGCGAAACCTGTGCTAACGGTTTTAAATGTAGCCCAAAATCCCACATAAATAAAATAATTACTTTTTCAGTCTAAGTTTTGTAAAGGCATTTATATTTGCTCAAACTTCCTTTCACGTAAAACAATCCATGCTTAAACGTATATGTGTATACAGTGTGATCCGGCAAGAGTAACACTGGGTAAGATCCACGCTTATTTTGAACATTCAGACTAATTTCAGTGAACGTGAAACATCTTAGAAGACAACGGATATTCACGTAATGGGTACAAAGACATTCAAAGCCTTTCCGGGAACATCTTGATCCGAACCGATCAGCATGTTTGAAATAAAACAACGAATCAACCGTTCACCGACGAGCGAAACACGAGCAAAAAAAAGGGCCGAGAAAAGGGGCATCGCCCAACAAAATTCAATATCTCAAAATAGGGGAAGGATGTAGTCAGTGACCCATAAGCTAACGGGACCTGCAGTCAGACGCTCTCTCGCGGGGCCCTTGGGAGCGCGCCTCACGCCGCATCAGCGATTGGATTCGGGACCCTGTGCGAGAACGGGTTCAAGGTGACATTGTGTGGGGCTCGTAATGAGTTGGAGATCGCCAGCCTCTGCGCTATTATCTCAGCTCGTTTCACGCCACTTACGGTTCATTGCCGAAATGATAGGCGTTCATAGAACGGCGCGTTGCAAAAAAAAAAAGTTATTCCTCTTATTTTATTGCAATTTTGCGGTTGATTTTTTTGGGTCTTTATTTATTTTATTTTCCTGCCTAGATATTTGCTTTGATATGAAACGTATTGAAGCGCTAAGGGGAATCACAATTGGTTCGACTTGGCTTCAAATCATTATGACCGCTGCGGAACATAAAGAAACACAGTTTAGATGTTAAAAAGCAGCTCAGGGCTGCTGAACAAATATATTTTAAAGGTGAATGGCGTTTAAGTGTAAAATGCACCACGATAGGTTCCAATCAATAGCAATAAAAATGCATTTCCTTGATCCTATTATGGAGTGTCCAGGACAAATTGCTGTTGGTTCACGTTTGTTCTCAATGCAAAACCAATAACCATTTTTCTTATCTAGCTCTAGAGACCTTGACATATTTGTGATAATAGGGAACGTGGTAAAAATAAACAAAGTTAAATCACAACGGTTGCTGGAAGGGATTTGGCACACGTTAGTCGGGGTTTATCTAAGCTGAAAGGAACCGTTGAGCTATGTAGCTCTTTTTAACAATTGTCCAGCAGGTAGGGGTAAGCAGGTTACAACATCTCAGAGCACCGTGGGAAATTTAGTCAGCACAATTAACCTAGGCAGCACGTCCATGGACTGTGGGAGGAAACCGGAGTACCCGGCGAAAACCCACGGGGAGAATATGCAAACTCCACACAAAACAGTACTCGAGCGGAGAATCGAACCCAGGCCCTACTTGCTGTGAGGCGGCAGTGCCACTCACCGGGCCACTGTGTAGATTGCCATTGTCAAGCCAATCCACGCGGAGTACTTTGCATGACATGTTAAATGCGCTCAACGCAAGACACCAGGCGTTGTTTACACAGCACAGGGGTCAAGCGTGAATATAGGACACAATTAGCCCAAAAAACCCAAATTAATCAATTGTCAGCAAAGCGTAGCTGGGACACGATGCACGTGCCACGTTTAGCTGTTAGCCGTTGTTAAACAAACGTAAACAAACTTTAATAAACATGGGCGGCCAGGAAAAAACACCGCTGGTGGAATTCCCTGCTGACCTTTTTGCCGCATTAATGCAGCTCAGAACATCAGCTCCTCTCCCACACTCCCCGGCTCCCACAATGCCACGGGGCAGCCCGCAGCCCCCCCACAGGTTTAAACTAATGATGCAACAGCAGCATTGGAAAATGTCACAAAGTCGCTTTTAAGGCCAAACGAAATCACGTTAGGGATCAAGCACAGAAACAGGATGTCTGCACGTGAATCCACATAACCCAGTGCACAAGCGTTGTACGGCCCCTTTACAAATCCACTGCTGGATGATGACCTCGCCACATCGCACGGATCAGTTGGGTTTTTTTTGACAATTCTTCACCACGGTGGTCAAACGGGTTGTGGTAGGTAGGGGAGCATACAAGTACAGTACGATATAATTTTCTGATATAATTTTCACGACTCGATTCATGATGGTTGCTCTTTAGAGCTGTTCTTTCGGGATAGCTGTGTCGAGCGCTCTCCCTCGCGACGTTTCACCTCCCACGTTGGAAACACCATAACGCTTGATGATGCTTCTCCACTTCCCCTCTGCTGCCAACCACAGCCCCACAGCCTTGATGTTATTGACATGCCGTTCTTTCCACAGCCTTCTGCAGCGCTTTGTGACCCTCGGGTGAAAGGCGCTCTATAAATGCTATTATTATTAAAACAACCTGCCATGCACGGCGGTCGCCCATCCAAACACTAACCAGCCTCATCCAGCCTCAACACTGCTCAGTTCCAGAGATCTGGAGCCTGGAGATCTGACGAGATCAGACACATTCCAGATGATTTCTGGCAAAGGCCAGCCTGGTGTAAGGTGCCCTCAAGAACCCAACTACTGTGTGGAAAGAAAAAAAAAAGAGAGCAGATGGCATAAATACCAATACGGCAGAGATTTCTCAACTTTCCACTCCAGAGCCTCTGTTTTTCAGAATGTATTAGTCAGGCCCTCCTGACTTTTTATACCTTCGCTATGACTTTCAATATTTTAATGGTGGTCCAATGTAAAAATCTGCGGCTTTTTTTACCCATTCGTTTATTTAAATTAGCATGCAAAAAATACACATCTGAAATCTGTTATTCCACTGCTAAAAATACACAACTATCAGACCATCTGGCAGTGTCCCACAGGGCCAGGTCCTGCCCCCCCCCCAGAAGGCACACCACACAGCTTTAAAACTACTCCTGCCTCTCCCCCACGAGGAACAGATAAAGGTGCAGCCCTACAACTGTCTGTAATGCCACCGCTGCTGGGAAGCTCGCTTTTTCCAGATGCCGTGGGAGAGCTGGGAGTACCCACACATTACCCCACCGATCGACAAGCTGTGTGGAGCGCCCTATTATGCTCTGGGGTGGACCATGGTGGTGGGCATTTAAGAAGCCCGCGGCTTTTTTTTTATTCAACTGAGGTGCTTGGGAGATCAAAATGACGCCCTCCGAATCGCAAATCCAGTGTGCTGATCATTACACCATGGAAACGACCCCTCGAGTGAAATCTAACAATATTCCGTGTCACGTTTTGCAATATGGCCATGCTGCAGTGTCACCGCATAGCTTGTGCTCGTTATTGTTCCTTTAAATAATAACTTACAACGTTAAAGCACCTTTCACGCAAAGGTCACAAAGCGCTGTACGAAACCAAGATTTTTGAAAAGAAACTAAAACCCAGCGCGCAGGCTAATAAATTCTGTACATGGTAAAACCCTGTACCTAGTGCTGAGATAAAATAAAACCGCAACTGAGATAAATCCATATGCTTTTAGGAACACTTGTGAGTCTCGAGGTGAGATTTGAACGAGCCGATAGACTCGACGGAGCTGATCTCCCGTGGAAGTTTGTTATCATTATTTGTTTATTATCACAGCAGAAAAATACCCGGTGAGCTTGCAAGCTCTTTACGGGATTCCCGCGACACAACAAACATGCGCATTGAAATCTGAACTGGCCAAACATGACCGGGATGACACACAGGCGTCTTCACTGAGCGGTGGATTGACAAGGGGCCGTAAAATATTATTGATTCTTTTAAAAGTCAATTTACTTTGAACCTCGTCTTTGTTACCGTCGAACATAGTGTCCTTTTCGTAGTTTTTAACAACTCGTTGCCGGCCAGCTAATTTACTTTGCGAGAGGTGAAATAGCATAACCTCCACGTCTATTAATAGCTTCCCCTGTGTCGAGACAGCGCATCTGCTGATCTGCATGGCGTGTTTTTATTTAGGCACGAAGTACACACACAGCTTGAGTCACACTGCGTCCTCCCATATTTGTTGTGTCGCAGGAATCCCGTAAAGAGCTTGCAACCTCACTGGGTATCTTTCTGCTGTAATAATAAACATCTATCTATCTATACCAACTATTGAAATGCACCATCAGTCCCGAAAGGACAGCACTTCTTGGGAGTACAATTAACCGAGACAGCACTTCTTGGGACTGTTGGAGGAACCCAGAGTACCCGGCGAAAACCCAGGCGGACTAGGGGAAAACATGCAAACTCAACACAGAAAGGTACCAGAGCTGGGAATCCAACCCAGGTGCTTCTCGCTGTGAGGAGGGTGAAAGGCGCTCGATACAATGCTATTATTAGCAAAATAATTACAGGCTGAGGAAGGTTACTGTTATCGACAGTCGTCAAGATGAGAACTGACACTGTGAACACGACGATGACGATGAAAAAACATTTTGATTTATTTGCAAGATATCGGAGGTTTTTGTGGCTTTATTTTGACTTTGACAGGCAGATGGTGACTGGCTCACCTTGGGAAGTCGGCACCAAATGTTCGAAGCACACACAGGCACCTTCACCGTCTTTCAATGCCCTTTAGAAACATCTGACTTTTAGATTAAACCTCTAACTTTTAGATTGAACATCTGAAATTCAGATTTCACTCTCTACAACATTGCTATGGGCTCCGTGAATGTACCCCCAAAAATAATTTGGATCAAAACGTTTTGGAGTCGAAATTGAATTGATATCATTGATCATCACAATTATCATCATCCACGCTCTACCCATGTTATGTTCACTGCTGGATCAAGACCTCACTATGTTGTTGCCACCACTTAAGCTCTGGAAATGCCGCAATGCATCTCACTCCTGGACACGTGCTTCTTTGTATTTTAATTCCATTCTTATTCATTTACCTTGAGACCGGGGGTCAAGGTAGAAGCGTTCACGTCGCGATCCCTGTCAGGTAGTACTTGGTATTGCCTGCGAATTCTACCAAACACTTCGAAGCCAAGCTGAAAGACGACGATGTCCAGAAGCTAGCCATCGTGCTTCGAAGAATCGCAAAGAAGAAGAAGACCTTGAGACCAACCTGAAAGCCGTTTTTTATTAAATTATTCAATCGCTTCCTGTAAAAATAAAAATTCACTTTGTTGTCAGAAATTACTACGTTGGCAGAAAATCTTAGGACGCTAATATTTTCCTGCGTGCACATCGCATGATGATCTCCGTCTCTCGGTGCTTCCTGGACAAACACGTTTAAGCCAATAGACGTGTTTAAAGCTCTCTATTTGGATATGACATGCAGCTCGTGCATCAACAGACCTTGCTGGCGTCATGACGTGTAATTGTATTTCAAGTGCTAAAGCAAGCAGATGGCATAGCGGACTTAGAGGCCTCTCCAGCGACAGAGCGAGCATTAATAATGCACTCATGCCACATTGTTTACGTCGGACGGTTTAAGCTGGGTGGTTGGACAAATAAACTACGGTGTCCTGGGCAAGTGCGGTTGCCATTGTGCCAGCCAGCCAAGCCAGCCATCCGCGGGCGATACGAAAGTGAATACTCTCCACGGGAATTAGCCAAGGTCTCGGCTCAGCGCTCCAACCGTCCGCGACGATAGAATCAAAACAACGCACGACGCGCAGTTTGAAATCAACGGGCACCGCGTGTTTTGGTGCTGACGGGTGAGTCGAGGAGGGCGGTTGAAACGAGGCGGCCTGAGCGCAATATCAATCGCCCGCTTTTCCCCGGGCAAACTTAGCGCGGTCAATTTGCTATCGCGGACCGCATCGAATCGAGTGTCCACACCTGTTGCGTTACAGAGCCACCGGTGGTTACAAAGGCACCCGCATGCTCGGCGCGATAGCATCTCCCATTAAATCAACCGCCTTCCCGCTAAGCGCAAAATTCCACAGCGGTTACGAAAAAAAGTGGTCCGCGGTGAAAGCTTATAGCAAACAAGTGCTGGGTGCAACGTAATACGGAGAAGCAAATAGCTTGCCCAACAATGTAGTGAAACACTTCTCAAGTACGAAATCATCTGTCGATTTACTCCAACAATACAGTAAAGCTTCGAATTAACAGACTAATAGGGGGTAAAGTCTGTTAAATCCGAATGTTTATATGACGATCTTATATACAGAGTAATGGTCATATCCTATAACGAACACCATTATATTCAATAATAAAAACACAAAAAATATTAAAAATCCTTTTCATTATTTCCAAAGCAGACTGCTGTTTCAGAAGTAGTGGACAGTGTCCGTTGCTTCCAAAATCCGTTCTTCTTCTTCTTTGCGATTCTTCGAAGCACGATGGTCAGCCTCTGGACCATCGTTGTCTTTCAGCTCGGTTGTGGGGGTCAAGGTAGAAGCGTTCACGTCGCGACCCCTGTCAGGTAATACTTGGTGTTGCCTGCCAATTCTACCAAACACTTCGAAGCCAAGCTGAAAGACAACGATGTCCAGAAGCTGCCCATCGTGCTTTGAAGAATGGCAAAGAAGAAGAAGCTCGGTTGTATCCAGGTTTTAATGTAGCGACTAGACTACAGGAAGAAATCAGGAAAGCTCGTCTGCCAATGTACAGTTTTCTCATTCCGTCTGCGACGCAATTGTTTAGCGACCGTCACGATGTGCTTCATCGGTGTTGATTTCCAAGCTATAAAACTGTGCCAGGAAGTTCCTCAGATCAAGTAACGAGAAACTATCCTCGCAGCGGCGTATGTGCGCAGTTCCCCCCCCCCAAAAAAATGTACACCAGCAGCCGGCGGCATTTCAGCAGGACGGCTCCGCGTGTTGATACAACGTTCGAAAGATTTACAACGTGAACGCTCGCTGCAAAAGTTCAGCCGCATGCAAAAAGGACGCCGTTGAAAACGCTTTGGCATTCATCACCTCGCGTGACGTACTGCGGCATTTCGGTGGCGTGCGATATACAAGGTTAAACGCGGACTCGCTCGCCGTTCCGAAGGGTTGCAACATTTGGCAAGATCGCCGACGTCACGAACTTTCCATATTTATACCGCTCATATATTAATCATCATCGTCATCATTGTCAGAAGCCGCTTGATCGTGTACAGGGTTGCGGTGAGCCGGAGCCTATCCCGGTAGACACATGGCGAAAGGCAGGGCCATATCTCGGATAGGACGCCGGTCCATTACAGTGTACCGGGGGTAAATTTAGTCAGCAGTCCAATTAACCGATGCAGCAGCATGTCTTTGGACTGGGGGAGGAAACCGGAGTACCCGGCGAAAACCCAGGCGGACATGGGGGGAGAACATGCAAACTCCACACAGAAAGGCACCCGAGCCGGGATTCTATCTCGGGAGACCTTCTTGCTGTGAGGCGGCAGCGCTACTCACCGCCCCTCATCTATTAATATTGAACTTCCATCCATCCATCCAAGGTCAGAAACCACTTAATCCTGTACAGGGTCGCGGTGAGCCGGAGCCTATCCCGACAGACACATGGCGCAAGGCAGGGGTATACCGAAGATGTGACGCCAGTCCATCGCAGGGCACCTGGGGCAATTTACTCAATACGCCAATTATTATTAAAATACGTATTTTCGTGTCAGCCTGCGTGTTTTTAGCCTTCCCGGGTTATTGTTGGTATTGGTGCCCGTTATTTATTTACGTTCCTGGCGGCCGCACATTAGGCGCACATTAGGCGACAGCGGGTGCCTGGGTCACATGTGCGGCACATCGGAGTAGCTCACGGCCAGAGGGGGAGCGAGTGGGTCAGGATTGACGGCGTGTGCACAGGTGGTGGTCGCTCGGGCCGCCTCGAGGGAACGGACGCCTCTCGCCGCACGTTATCGTTACAGCGCGGCGCACTTTTCCGCGCCATCACCTTGAGACGAAGGACGCTTTCCCGAAATGCTTCCTACTCGGCCGTCCTGTGCCGCCGCCGCGCCACAGTCGGGCGCGCTCGGACGCGACGCACAAGGTTTTTTTTTTATTAACTACGCGACGTTTCGCGCGGAACACTTCCGCCGATATCGATTGAATGTTAAGCGCTCGGGTGAAAAAAAGTATTACCGGCGGCGGAGCCAGATTGTATTTTTTTTTAACACGTGCCGCTTTCACGACGCGTATAAACGCAGCGCGTATAAATACACAGTGAATTCCGAACTGCGTCCAAGGTCTCTATTGTACAACGTACTCTAAAGTCTATAAATCTCTCTTTGTACGTGGTTTACCCCGTGCCCGTTTTGCTCTCAACCAGCTTAGGACAACGCTCCGCAGTGATTTAAGTTTAGAGCTGCCAAGCGAGTGGGCATCGCTTCGTACCGCGTGACATTTTAAGAGCGGTTGCCCCCTCCAATCCTTCTGTCTAACTCACGTCTGGATGCCGGGAGACGCTTAGAGAACATTTGTCCCGAAGTAACAAATAGACCCTAATGTGAAGATACAAGGCGATCTGTTTCCACTGTCAATGCGCCACACCATTGCAGACCAATGAAAGTACAAGCCATTTAGCTGTGTGTTGTTTCACCAGTTAAAATGGGATTTGCGATGTTCAAGTGTGATGGTGAGCACACTGGGGCTTGCAATTCAGAGCTCCCCGGTTCAACCTCCTCACCGCTAGTAAACGCCTCCCACCTCTGCCAGAGTGGCGGTACAATGGGTTCGACGCAGTGACTCTATCGGCAAC
>JAZEWU010000014.1:3904269-3925914 GCA_036362915.1 Geotria australis
TAGGTGAACTTCACCCTTAAAACATTCATTCGACGAAACATAGAGGACATAAATGTGGACATTACTTGAAAATAGGCCACGTTTCATCGCAAGGTCATATACATCTTTAGTTATCCTATCGATTTTATCAACAATTCTTAAATTGCGTAAACAGCACTAAATCAAACAAGGTGAAGCGGGAACCCGGCGAGAGACACACACACAATGGCCATGACATTGACACACGATGACCCATGTACATGCTACAGCTATTTGTCAATCCACTGATGGACTAGGGTCTCCCCACGCCACGTGGGTCCTGTTGGGGTTTCTGGACAACGCTTGCTAGCCAGCGCGGATTGATGAAGATGGGAAGCCCTCGACTTCGGGACCATAGAAGTAAACTACAACAACGGAAAATGTTACACTTGCCCAGAATGTATTTTCTCATCGCAGAACTGACTGGGTTGCGAGTAAGCGGTACGTCCTTCAGCAGGGCAATATTCCTGCGCCGTCGCAATGAGGTGAGGACGTTCGTTATATGGAGACCGAGGCTCGGGGCCAATAAAGCTCCGACTTGGCAGAAAACACGTCAGACCTCTGCACCAGCTGGCTATGTTTAAATGACCGGTGCCAAGCTTTTAGGACGGTTGAAATAAAGTGTAAAAATACACAACGATATTCAACATCTCTAGAGATCCAGGAGAGTGGTGCCCTGGCTTGGCTAAAGGAGATCCATTTAATTATTGATTCCTAGAATGTCGATTTCAATCATGTTGCCACGTTGCATTACCACAGCTCAGCACAACTCTGAAAAAAGTACAGAAAAGCCAAAACCTACTTTGTGTTCGGTGTGATCGTGCCAAGAGGGAGAATGGACAAGGTGAAATTCACTTCATTTTCTCATATGGCTTGATACTCTTGTACGCTACTATGAGTGCACTTGTAAGCCGATTCATTTTTTAACTGCAGGATCGCATCAGTTGAGCAGTTTCGTGATTTCGTTCGTGAGAAATTGGGTCTGATCACGGGTTTGTGGCAGTGGCACAACGTGTCTTAAAAAGCCATCGATTACAGCGGCCACACAGTGACGCAGCCTCACTGCGTTACACGGCTCAGCCCCTATTCTGTCCAATAGACCCGTTGTAATTAGTCTACAAGGCTCAAATTTACCAAATTTGAGATTATGGGTGCACATTATACAAAGGATTATAACTTATTTATCCTGGTGAAACTCAAAGTTTGGGGTGCGTAAAATACATAGGTGCTCATTATAGTCGACATGTTACAGTAGCTACGGTGAAACCAGTCGTACTGCTGGGTAGACAGATTCTTTAAGAAACGGCACCATAGCTGCAACTGCCACACCGGGAGTTCGATTTCGGTCTTGTGACGTCTGGAGTCAAGTGGCAGCATTCCAGAGACATGGGCAGGGGCCCAAGATCTGTCTTTCGCAAAGAGCACTGAATGACCTTAAATGAAGCCTGGTTAGAGGACCATGAGAACACACGAGGGACATTAACAAAAGAGCTATTTAAATTTGAAGAGTGCAGAGGTGCTCTTCAGCTTGCTTGGAAAGAGGGCTTCCGACCACCAGTAACACTGATAAACGTCAGACACCGAAAATGTCACACGCACACCGGAATGCCCCCAATTTTAGCTAAGAACAGCTTCCCCACTGCACGTGGTATTCCAAGGGCATGTAGAAGCTAAACTCTCAAACACTGCTCCCGAGACTTACTCTGGTAGCTAAACGCATTCCGTATGCTGTGCCTGGCTCAGCGAGGCGGTGACAATTACCAGAATAAATGCCGTGCTCCGACTAGGTGTGACAAAAAAAATATCAGATAAGGTTAAGGTTGCAGATTTTTCTCTCGGTTTGTGGAGGGTTGCAGTTGGGTTTTTTTTTTCCATGATCCCGTTTAAATTTGTGAATAAGGTAAAGGTACGGCACCGTAATTGTTTGTCTCCACCAGACGCAATGCTAAAGATCCCATTCGGAAACTTATTTGGCCTACTCTGTCACACTAGCCAGGGATCTTCAAAGAGGTGGGAGCAACCACGTTGAACCCCATCAGATGCGATCGACTAATTATGGATTATCGTTCTCTGTCGTTGTTGGTTTGTCGTTCTCTCAGCTGCCTTGTGCGGCGCTTTGCGGCCCTCGGATGGAAGGCTCTCTGTGGCTGCTACTGTTATTGTTTTGATTTTTCTGCTGATTTTCCGTGCTCTGTCGTTGTTGACATGTCGTTCTCTCTGCAGCTTTGTGCAGCGCTTTGTGACCCTCGGGTGAAAGGCGCTATATAAATGCTATTATTATTATTACATGCCGTTCTCTCCGCAGCCTTGTGCAGCGCTTTGTGACCTTCGGGTGAAAGGCGCTCTATAAATGCTATTTTTATTATAATATTGTCGGGTGGCCAGAAGTGGGGGGGATTTAACAAACTTGCTCGTTAAGAATTGCTCTTAAAATATGCTGTTTCGGGATAGCTGTGTCTGCCGGGATAGGCTCCGGCTCACCGCGACCCTGTACAGGATTCAGCGGTGGATGGGATAGCTGTGTCAATCTTCCTCTGTCCTTCGTGACTTTTTGCCTCCCACGTTGGCGGCATCATCAGGCTTCTAAATGGTTTAGCTGAAAGTTGTGTTTTATATCTGCAGTACACGTGTTTTTGTGACATTCAAAAAGTCATATATTTGTAAGACTATGCTAACATCCAACATCCAACGTGGGAAGGACAGAGGAGGATCGCTCGACACGGCTATCCCGAAAAAGCGGCTCTTGAGAGCAATTCTCATACATCGAGCCTTGAAAACCTTCACCAATACACACTTGCCCATTGTTCATTACGGGTAACAGCAAGGTAGAAAGAACATTGCACACATTTTAAATGTGATATATAAATATGATATTTCAATTTGTATCTAATGAGATATGTCTCCCGTAAAAATGGAAAATGCTTTTAAATTTGAGGGAAGTATGTTATCGGTGTTGGGATGTTTGGTTTGATTTCATTTGAATGTCAAGGTAGAAGCGTTCACGTCGCGACCCCTGTCAGGTAATACTTGGTGTTGCCTGCGAATTCTACCAAACACTTCGAAGCCAAGCTGAAAGACAACGATGTCCAGAAGCTGCCCATCGTGCTTTGAAGAATCGCAAAGAAGAAGATTTGAATGTCGAGTACACGGAGAGCTTCTGATATCTGCGTGGCATGCATCCCAGCTAGCACTCATGGTAAGTATCATGTCTGCGCTAAAATTAAAACCTCCTGGTTAAAATAAATAAAGTGAAAATGGAATTAATGCACAACATTGGTCTTTGCTTTTTTTGTATCGTGGAAATGAAAACAAGTGTCCGAGAAAAAAAGTAAACTGTTGCATCCCCACAAAGTAAAATCTAGACCCAAAAAAATAATCACACAAATTCTTGACCACATTGCTTTTGAAGATATTAGTACAAAAATATCTGCAGTCACAGCGCTCATATTTACTTTAGAATAAAATGTGTTACGTGAAATTGCTTTGTTAATGAGCTTGATGATGGCTGTGAGAAATTGCCCATACGGCTTCTATTTGATGCCCCCATTAAGTGAACGTTCTGCAACACAAAACAAATAACAAAATACAATGATCACCCATGTGGCTTTTAACCGACTGTTGGGGCCAGTGCCGTGAAGTGAGCACCTTTGCAGGCTGGCACGGCACACAAGCGGTGCAGGTGACCAACACCACGACTGTCTTCTGCCTTTGTCTCCCCAGTGCTGGTGTTTACGCACTGCACCAGCTCCTGATTTGAGGTTGAGTTCGCCTCGGGGCGGCCCAGGATTGGTTCAAATATTCGCCACTGTTTGTGTTCGTAAGCGTGAACATTGAACTCGGGTCACAGGGTTCGTAGCGCAGTGCGCTAGCCACACTTGGCACGCACAGAGACACACACAGGATGTTTGTGAACAATGCAGGAGAGAATAACATTGCCAGAGTAGACATCTATCTAGTAAGGCACCGACACAAAAACAGGGGCTACAAACAACACGACATCATCATCCCAATAGTCCTATCCCTTCCCCAGGCTCCAAATCCCATCCTGAATTAACTTCACCATCACTCACTCTCTTCAAGATGCTCCACGGAGGAGCTCCTACTTACCACCGCCCTCTCATCTCACTCCACTCCGATGATAATGAGACGTCTCTCATCACATTATCATCTACACGCACTCTCCTCTCAACAAAACAATCCTCTCTGTTGAAATCCCCGGTAAACATTCACCCCTGTCGCTCGTTCTCCTTTGTAGATATCCCATCGTTTGGAGCTCCCTTACCCCTGCCGGTTAAGAAGAGGCTCAAGACTTTCAGGTGCAGATAATAATGGCCTCTCTTCTTCAAAATAATATGCCCACTTTTCTCCGTACAGCGTTTTGAGATGTTGTCGCGTTTAGACGCTATGTACTTTTGCATTATGCAGTACTGCATTGCATAATAGGGGAAACGTCTTTCATCCCTTTAACAGATGTGTGCTGCCCAAGCCCACTTACTGTTGATAACAGTCAATATGATGTGTGCATTCTTTGATCCATAGGATGACGTCCTTTGGTCGAGACTATGGGTCTATCTCCGAGACTCACTCGTTGATTACATTGAAACTTGTAAAATAATCTTTGAAGGGTATATAAAATACATCTTCTACCTGTAGCTAAAGAGAACTATTAACGCATTTACATGGCATCAAAAGTGACTGTGTTTTCATGTTTTGGAGCTGTACTCTGGCACATAGTGATGCACCGCTCGCTGTAGAGAACGAATCGGAAACTACTTTTTCTCACGGTACAATGCCAGTAGCCCATTGGGCATCAAAATTAGAGAAAAGGATTCAAAGATACTTTAAAAACCACATGTATTAACAGGCATGAATTTGTGCGAAATTACGCTGTAAGGTGACCCGCTAGGTAATCGTGAATGGCACATTAAGTAAAAGTAAATGAACGCGAGCAAAAATCACAGCAGGGCGGCACCGCTGAGATAACGATGATGGAAGTTTAGGAAAGTAATCTGGCTGCTCGCGGGGAGCAAAGTCAGAAACGTCTCATGCCATCTGTCAGTCGTTTGCGCCGCCCTTGCCTGGTGAGAACCTTGAAAAAAACTCCGAATACATGTGGCAGCATCTTGAAATACAGCATTACCCTCGCAATGTTTCAATAACCGTTCAAACCCAGTCCTATTTTGTCTTCAATATGTTTCATTACCATTTTGATGGTTGCTCTTCAGAGCTTCTTCTTCTTTGCGATTCTTCGAAGCACGATGGCTAGCTTCTGGACATCGTCGTCTTTCAGCTTGGCTTCGAAGTGTTTGGTAGAATTCGCAGGCAATACCAAGTACTACCTGACAGGGATCGCGACGTGAACGCTTCTACCTTGACCCCCTCTTCAGAGCTGTTCTTTCGGGATAGCCGTTTCGAGCGACATTTCGGCTCCCACGTTGGAACCATCATGAATCGAGCCGTGAAAACTCTACATGACTAGGTTACCATTCTGTCCAGATTTCTAGGAGAAAAAAAACACTCTCGGCACCTAACTTGCCTGTTCCAAATCGGCTCGTGACAAATGTGCACCGAGTAGCCACGGGACGGTGAAAAGGCACCGTCCCTCGCTGTGCAATTTGCATTTTAAAAAATCGGTGAATTTGTAACGGTCGAAAACATTGTGACCGGCATGTGCGGTGTTCTTTAACGTCAGGGCTCAGAGACTTCAGATGCCGAAAACTCGTGGCAGCTAGCGTTAATGCGAGTCACTCTGCGGCTATGAAACGGTCGATATCCTCATCCCCCTCACAGGCGGACTGGCAGCACACCGCCGCCAATCACGTGAATTCTTTACGTGGAACTTTTGCTGTTAGCTGCGGCAGCAAATATACATCGTGAAAAACACATATTTTCCCAATACGTTACGGAAATGTAAACCAAATAAGGGCATAGATAGCAATAGCAATGTACAAAAGTGAAAACTGCGTCGGGGCTGTGGGGAAGAGTGGACGTTTAGGAAACCTCAACCGTTGTTTCAAGTGCGACGTCAAGAGTTCAAACCGGCGACCCCCTGGGCTGAAAGTTCAGCGTGACAACCAAGTACACATCTATTTTCGTCGGCGTTAGTTTGTGTGTAGTGTTGTCCGACCGGCATTGCTTTTGCACATTGTATACGGTCTGCAATCCCTTCCTTCCTGAGTGGCTGTCTTTAGTCCGATCCCAAATGCCGCCTTTTGTTCTGGGGTCTCAGGATGTTCCGCACGAGACGCGTGCCGTGTAAATAATAAACGATAATGAGTAGGCTCGTAACAATGCACTGAATAATGGATTTCAAATTCGATTCCGTACCGTCAGGACGCATGCATCTAGCTGCGGCTTTAAGAATGCGGCGGAAGCTGGATAGAGGCGCTTCTCATATAAACACAGTCCTGATAAAAGCAACGTTTCATTACATTAGGAGACCTGAAGAGGGTAATGCAAAGGGAGAACGTCTGATATAGGCGCACTTTGGATATAAGCACGGTGCTGTTGCGCTCGTCAAGCTCCTACTGATGATTTGTTGCTCTTCAGAGGTGTTCTTTCGGGATAGCCGTGTCGAGCGCTCTCCCTCGCAACGTTTCACCTCCCACGTTGGAAGGATCATTACGCTTCCACCGTGGGAGTGATATTCCGTCACTTGCATGAGCAAAACTGTAGGAACGAGACAAACAACACGCAAAACGATGCCAACGAGAGGCAAAAAATTGAGCCCGAAAACCGAATGAATCCGTAAAATAAATGAGCGACAGGACTTCCCTCCCTTCGAACAGCCAGTGCTTCTGGCCCAGCCCTGGGGCCCCCGATGGATGCTCGTGTCATTAGGCGCGCCTCGGTGCAATTTGCGACGGCGATCAGAGACTGTGACATCGTATTTGGTGACGGAGGCACGAGGGCTCCGGTGCAGGTCAGGAACTTAACAAGAAGACCTGTGTACGCGCGATGCGATTCCCCCGGCTAAAATATACAACCAAATAAACTGTGCACTACGCAACGACATTCGATCGACCGCGCAGTGTTACCGTGCATTAAAGCGGGCAGCGTACGGAGGTCGAGGCAACGTGACCACGAGGATGACCTCTGGCTTTCATCGCTTAATCGTCATCACGTGCGTTAAATATTGCACCAACATCTTTGGCTCGACTCCAAGACATTTGCATCCACGTTGGAAGCCTGATGATACTTCCAACGTGAGAGGCATTCATGCAGGAGACTGCGTGAATTTTCTACTTCGAAAATATTAACGTCAGAGAGGCATTTGCGAAGTTGAGATTTTGGCTTCAGCCATTTTGGTACCGCTACTTCATGCCTTGTCCTCCAGTGGTTTCCAGTTTGTTGTGTACTTTACTTACCCTTAAGGCAATGCCCACCGCAAGCCATTACTAATGTAATTAAAACACATTACATTAGTGTGTTTTAATGAGCATCATTTAATTCCCTTCGCGTCAAATAATTGCTTGGTTTCACGACCCCTTAACGTTTAACTGGAGGTTCATTCGATACGCTTGTTTGTTGTCAAACCTGTACAGGAGCATTGTCAGTGAATAATGCTGCTTATTCTGAGTTTCTTGCACATGAGTTAAATACTTACAGCGCAAGCAAGTGCGGTGGGTTTTTTCAAACGTGAAATGCATTTGCATCCTGTGGCTGTATGATGTAATGCCTGCTTATACGCCCTCTCTCCTGTAATGCTCCTAAGCGACGCATTACGAGTTCGAATGCAACATTGCCGTTCGTATCCGACAGGTCCCCCATAGTTAATATGGATTGCTTTTGACAATAACGTCTGGTAACACAGCAGCTGCATTTGCGTAACAAGCCTGTCTGCTCAGGGACTCCAAAGCTCAAAACAGTCCGGAGGTTTGCTCGATTAACCAAAAGCCGCTGGATAATATTGACCTGCAAATACCAGTGGGCTGGTGGACTAAAACCGTGTACATTATTTTATTTGTACGTGGCGACGCGAAACAGAGTTCCGCTTCCACCAAGTGATGCTCCACAGCAACGCGTAACGAGCCGGTGCACAAGTCTGCAACATCAGCGCTGCGTTTAGGATTGCGTTGTCACGGCGATGGTCCACCAATGCAATCCAGGGCAAATCCTTACATGTTGAAAAATACTTTAAGATGGCGACTGTGCCTTTTTTATCGAAACACCACGATGCGAAATTGCGCTCTCCTCTCCTAAAATGGTCTGCCGTGCCGAGGATTAATGATACGGCTTGACAACTCCATCCGGACAAATCCGCGATAAACGCCACTCGTGCGCCGTCCTGCTCGCGCGAGTGGCTGAATCGCACATGGACGAATGCAGCAGTTCCCGTCCATTCACAATTGGAGAAAGGAAAGGAAAAAAGAAGTATCCGTTCGTACCGAAACCGCGGGGATTTATTTAGATCATTTAAGGGGAAGTGGTAACCCTTATCTTTTAGCAATTCATTCACACGTGCGAACGTGCAGAGATTTGCAGGAAGTGTGTGTTTGTGTGTATTTGTGAAATATAGATTAAATGCATATGTAAAATTTACAGCGTTTGAAAGAGGCCGTATTAAAATACTTTTTTTATTTTAACCCTTGCCATTCGCAGAGGACTGAGAAAGCTATAAAATATGTCCATGTCTGATAAAACACAGGTCGTGGCCTGGGCTTAACATTCCTCCCAGTGTGCCCAGCGAGATATCCCTGTCGATAAATAAGCTCCTTATTTAAGGCTGTGACTGTTGTTTTCAAGGACATCTTTCAAGCCTCGAGCCGGGACGAAATCCTCAGCGTACGGATTCTCGTGTTCCATCAGCGAGCTCCAACGCCGAATTAGTTTTGCATAAAACTCCAAATTCTATTTTATAGGGTTTGATAGCAGCAGGCTATGGGATGCTGACGCCGTGTAATCGTTTGCACACCGAGAGCTTTCTGGTTGGATCAACCCTGGCCTGTTGACTCAGCAGTGTGAGTTCACCACACAGACGAGGGGTGAAAGTAATATGCATTTCATACAGATGCGATTGTATCGCAACCCCCTCCTTCCCACCTGTACTGTACTGAATGCTTCGGCCTCTTTCTTACCGGTATGCCGTACAGGACCGTACCGGCTTACTCTCGCCTCTGCCACAGTCTAACCAAAAATCACCAGAATTATAACGCGCTAAGCACACTACACCTTCACTCTCCCCTAATCCGTAGGCACACACGCGTACATATATTATTCAGTATTAACATGTGCAGAGGTCAAGGATCGATGGCGCGGTGGTTTTCTCACTACGTTTTGAGCCCGGCCACCTGAATTCGATTCCTGGCCACTGCTAACATCCGTGGCAAGCGATATAACAACTAATGCTGCGTGGTGAAATACGGTTGAATAATTCTCACGATCTGCACGGAGTTCGGGGTGGCCCTGATCCCGCTGAACAACTGTTGAAAAGAGCTACATCGCTCAACAGTTCCATCGAGCTGCAATATAAAACTGTGACTGACTGATCGACTATCAATGAGCCACAACAAATCTGTACGTTATGCCATAGGTATACATTAAATATGGTGGAAACAAGGAGACATCGGCCAATCTACGTGTACCACCTGATTTCTGAATTTAAATGCTCGGAGGTACGCGTTGATGATTGCGCGATGTCACACAAATGCTTCTAGCTGAGCACAAACCACTCAAGACACGGACGGCGCACACTCGTACTTTTCGTTTCTGAGCACGTGACCTAGATAACATTTCGAAGACCTGTGTTATTTTGCAACCGCTCGGGTCCAGAATGCAATCAGCTCTTGTCCTTATTATACCTGCGATTAGGATCGAAGAGCCTCAATGACGCTCGGGTCAAGTGCTGCAGGCACGCTCGCGAACGGGCCTTGTTTTTTTACAAAGCCCTTGCAAATCCTGTCGATGCGAGAGAACACGATGAGCTCAGCATTTCGCGAACATGAATGATGGCGATTTCATAATTTGACCCCTCTATAAAAGTAGAACATAATAGTTCGAAATGGATTGTGAGTATAAATCACTGTAAAATAACCGTTTTGTATAATATGGTCTTAAATTGTTAAAAAATTTATCATCATCATAATCGGCCAAGATCAATCCACTGCTGGATAAAGGCGTCCATAAGCCGTCACTATCTCCTGTGATGTAATAATCCAACTATCACCTGTACACACGCTTATCTCACGGTACCATCGTTCCATCTCTCAGGGATAGGTCTTCTTGAGACTGTTCTCTCCTTTGGCTGCCACTCCATCGTTATCTTGGTCATCTTTCTATCTAGGGACATATCGTACCCAAGTTCATGTACTTTTCTTAATTGATCCATATGTTCCTCTTTTTGCCTCTCAAAGCACAAACCTCTCCCTGCTTCTTTCCACACTTTAATTGATTCATAAACAACATTAGAAATGGTCAAATGACCTTAAACATTTTACGAAATGTTCTGCTGAAATCGAGAAGGTCACGTGAAATGAAATGTTGCACTGTGGCCACCAATTCACGATTGGTTTTCGGGTTAGATCGCGTAAGAATAAAAGCCAAATTGTGTCATGCGCCCTCCTCCACCTGACACATCCAAACAAATCAAGCTGTCCCACGAACAATCTGTGCCAAGTTGAGATTGTTTTCCGTAAACCGCTTTGTATGTTGAAAGACAAATCATGCACAATTTTACAAAGAGATACGACATTTCGGCAAGTAATTGCATCTTCTGCTTAGGGTATTATACAGGTGTTGTAACGTCATCAGGCCAGCCAAACGGGCCATAATGAAATCAGATTCTCATGTGATCATTTTAAATGATAATTATCAATTTCTATCATGACCAGTTAGTATGTTGTTAAGCACCATGATGTTATTGCTGTTAAGGTTGTTAATAATGTTTGAGTAGTTAAAATAAAAATTAAGATGTCGTTGGTCCAGCCAGCCGAATGTCAATGTCATACAATTAAAATATCAATTATGTCAAGGCTTATTAGTGCTGTATGTTGTTAAACATCAGTGTTATCTCCTTGCCAAGATTATGTTAATTATTCCAGAATTAATTGTATATGCTGGTGATATCGGAAACTGTATGTAATGTGGCCTTCACATGCAGCTTTATAATTTATAATAATCTTTACCAAATACACACTCTACAAGCGTTCCAGTTTCCGTTCAACATTGGTGCTAGTTTCCAATAATGATAATAATAATCTACATTCTAAACACCTTTCACCCACGGGTAACGAGGCCCTGTACAAAATGGGGCAGGATGGATGAAAATTGAACAAAGAACCCGCCATTGGGCGTAAGCCTAAAGAAGGAACCACCGGTATTCAAATCACTCCCGAGTTTCCAAAGAGTAACATATGGTTTCCTCGATTTGTTTCGGAACAGAAGTGAGCGTTTTAGTATTCGTAAGATATTTCCCCAGACTAGAATTCATCATCTCCAAAATATTACCACGCGCCGCACGTTGCATGTGTGGCAGTGAAGCGATAACAGATACCCGGAGGGCATGGACGCGAGTCAAACACGCGGGACACACCGCGGTTCGAGAAAAACGTGCTTATCATTACCTGCGGCTCATTCAAACCTTGAGCATTAAAAATTCATTTTTCACTTTCTGCACGCTTGACTGCACAGACTGTCACGCCACCCGTGCCTCCCACCTACATCCCAAAATAAACATATGCTCAGGCATGCAAATGAGCTGGGCTCTCGCAACGATGGGCCCGAGCACTTACATATTTTATATTACGAAACATGGGAATTATGCCTCTGCTCGCTGCGATGTCAACGCACGGCACTGTGCTGGGAAACGCTGCGGACTTTGAAGCAAGTTAGAGGAAAAAATACTAATGCCTCCGTGTAGAAATGTGATGCAGAATTATGTATTTGTGTGTCTCTCAATTGTGGATTTTATCCATTCAGTCATTATCGGTGCCGGCTTAATCCTGTACAGGGTTCGGCGGTGAGCCGGAGCCTATCCTGGCAGACACAGTGCACAAGGCAGGATTATACCCAGGATGAGATGCCAGTCCATCGCGGGGCACTAGGGGCAATTTAGTGGGGCCAGTTAACCTAGACAACAATATGTCTTTGGGCTGTGGGAGAAAACCGGAGTGCCCGGTGAAAACCCAGGCAGACACGGGGAAAATATGCAAACTCCACAAAGAAAGGCACCAGAGCTGGGAATCGAACCGAGGGTATTCTCGCTTTGAGGCGGCAGTGCCACACACTGCGCCACCATGCTGCCCGTTGTGGACTTCATTGTGCTCAACTTTAAAAGCACCGTTATCAGCCACAGTTGATCGACTTGCCGGTTGAAGACCTCTCCAAGCTAACACATTCTATTTCAAGGCAGTGTGATGTAACAAATTTGACTCACACCTGCTCATGAGCTGATTTTTCATGTTGCATCACTTGGCTGTCACTCATTCGCTATCTTTGATCGTTAGCCATCATCCTATCAAGCGAAGCGTCTTGCCCAAGCTCGCTCACATTTCCTACCATGGAACAGCAGCTTAAAAGTAAACGAAGAATCATGCAGAGATGATGCTTGATTGGAGTTACATTGATAAACGCGAAGAGGAGATACACGGGCGTTAGGGAACATGCGAAGAATAATGACATCATTTAAAATGCTAAAAGCGTCAATAAACTGAAACATCTAAAGAAAAAAAGCGCACACTGACATATGGTATTTTCTAATAATGACATTTCCATCAGTAATTTGGCAAACTTATGGATATTTTTTAAGTCCTTTTGTATCGTGCCATTCATAGCGCTGCACTTGAACCGCCACCCCAAGAGATAGCACAATTTCAACCCATTGTACGAGCATGGGATAAATGTTAAATTATTGCCAAGCCCCGCGTAGTGATTACTCACCTCCTCTGGCATCTGCAAGAGTTAACTTTCATTCGTGTAAAACGTGCAGAAAAAAAAATCACACTGCGGCATTAGCGCGCCCGAATGCCCGAAACAAGAGTAAAGGAACCATGGGTCTTTTCAGACAGAGCAACACAAGGCCCCGTTGGCGTATGCCGGAGGAGCAGATACGGTGCAGAGTTAAACATTTCAGGAGAGTCTTGCGGTGCAAAGAATTATGATCGTGTTCTTCATTCTTGTGCAATTCAATCTTTATTCGTAGCCGAGTGCACGCGCTAAACAAGAGGCACGTTGCGAGGCGAATTGCAATACTGTCATGTCTCGCACATCTCATTAAAATGCAAGCACATGCAACTCCAAAAAAAAAATACCCCCGCTAAATTTTGTAACATTGCCGACCGGATAATTTATTACAAACATACGTAAGGAAATGAGGGAGAAAAAAAAAATTCCATTCGTTGCCACGGGCAACACAGCGGGGGCAAGGATACATTACCGAGCCTTAAGTCTCTTTCTTGAAATGAAATCTGATTTTTTAAAAATAAATAAAAAAGAGCCATGCGATTCACCGTTGTTTTTTTTAACTCTTAAATTTGCACAAAAATGTCCCGAGCTGCCGCGGACCGCCGTATTAAAATGATGCAGTGCACAGCACGCTCCCAGAGGGAATTTTTTTGAAACCCTTGTCCTTGTCAGCCATACTCAATCCACTACTGCTGGATGAAATGCCACCACAAGTCATCCTGTCCGATGCTACAATTCCGCAGTGTGTCGATACACCAAGCGCGAGTTGATTTCATCGCTCCGTCTCCTCGGAGGACGTCCCCATGGACACGTTCCATGCCTCAGCTACCACTCCGTCACTACCCTCAGCTATTAGCCGCCATCCCTTCCTTCTAGCGATTTGCCCTGCCTACGCCCTCCTGATGAATCGCAACTTTATCACCGTAGAGGGTTTTTATGTCAACCCCACAGCTGTGTCAGGTGGGGCCTAGCTCACACGGTAGGGTCTCACTTGGTAAATAGGTCTGGAGTCTAGCACTCTTGCTATGGTCTACCTTGGTGAACAGGTTTGGCGTCTAGCACTGCTGCTAGGATCTACCTTGGTAAACAGGTCTGGAGTCTAGCTCTCGTGGTAGGGTTTAGCTTGGTGAATAAGTCTGGGGGGAGGTTCCAGACAAATCATAATCCAAAGACCCTCCAACTAAAGGAGGTTGGCCTCAGGAAGGGCATCCGGCTCCAATACTCCCCCAATTGCGGAATAACTGGCCAACCTGGGTTAACCTGGGATACCAGCCATTTAAACCGGCAACAATTACAATAAGCCCACCTTTCTTAACAATTTTAATTATGCCTTCAACCCGTACACGTTGTCCAATCCGCGCGCGTTCCTCTTTCTGCCTCGCAACGCAACGCAAAGCACGCGTCTCACCTCGCTTGTCTGTGCGCGTGTTGGTTATACGGATCAGTATGAGGTGGCCTCGTCATGAAAAACGTTTACCTTCGTGAATTGTTTGACCCACTTCCCTGGGACTCTCTTGGCCTTGTTTTTAGTTTGTACACTCCAAGCCAAGGTGCAGATACACGGCATAACATACGGTTATTAGTCGGAGCCGCAAGGGTCAGTGTGCTCCGACGTGTAGTTACAAAGCACATTTACCCTTTACGGCTCTGTGTTTTGGCGCAGCATTTGCATAAGCGTCCAGAATTATAAGGCCATATGGCCTAGATAGAATACAGCGGTGGCACAGTAGTTGGCACAATGCATGATATGTAAGCTGACTCGAGTTGTATTTCCAGCCGCGGCTAACAGAAATGGTGGGTGACTTTCCATTGCTGTTCTTTCGGGACAGCCGTGTCGGATGCATGTTCAGGCATTGATGCCTCCAGCGTGGGAGGCGAAACGTCGCGAAGAAGAGAGCGAACGCCTGACACGGCTATCCCGAATGAACAGCTACAGAAAGCATTTATCGTAGATCGAGCAGCGAAAACCTACATCAGTACAACGGGTGAATGATGGCTAACCGACCCCCAACCAGCATTGTGTTGCATGTCCAAAATCCCTCACGGCATGGAGCAAGAAGCCTTTATCCAGCAGTGGATTGACAAAGGGTTATAAATTATTATTATTACAATAATTATTCATTATTATTCTGGCTTGATACCACACACTCTGTGACATTGACGTGTGACATGTGTCTCCTTTTGGATGCCCCTAAGAATTAGATAGCGAGACACCGTTAGGTGGAGGTGGAATAACTGACCTCGCCAGGGATTTAAATATTATTTTTTAGAACCGCGGCTCGTGGTTCTGTTCAATAATCCATTCTATATTTTTGTTCACACTACGGTGGAGCATAGCGCCTCTGTGGGCGACAGGGTGACGGGAGCCCATGCTGTAGTAGAGCATTCGTTAATATATAGACATCGATTCCGAAACTCGCAATGTGACGTCTGGACCACGACCCAAACACGTACGGCCCTCTTGTTTATAATAGCAATAATTAGAATGTACAACGCACCGCGCATATTCGTTCAATGTCGGAGACTGACAGAACAATTCATAGGCGTGAGGAAACCACAGAGAGGCGGGGAAAGGAGGCCATGCCGTTAGCCGGCGCCAACCCTCGTGTAAAGCCCTACTCCGTGCTTTACACAACGTGGCCTCGCAGCCTATACAACCTGTTGATCGCGATGGTGACCCGTCAAAGCCACTATCCAGGCCTTAAAGCCTGCTTAGCTTTCATGGTGCGACTCGGTGCATTCGAGTGCTTATGGTCATAAGGCAAGCATGTCGAGCTTAACAATACGACACCCATCGACGGATCAGTGCATCGTGCTGCACCTGCTGTGGATAAAATGTTCGAGGCCCGGCCACAAAAGCTGGGAGACTAATTTTCCGTGAGCCGATGGTGTTTGGTGGGAACACGCAGCCCGTGCCTGCAGTCGCACCCGTGTGTGACCTTTACACGTCCGTTAGGGTTGTTTTGCTCCAAAACACACTGCGGATGGCACACTTGGAACGGTCAGGCCAACGCCCCTGGCTCAGCCGCGCTGTCACAATACAACCTCGCGATATATCACGTTGGCGCGGTAGTGTCGCACTATACAGTACATTTACCCGAGGTTGACAATGAGGGGTAACAATGCCAGCAACAGTCAACACAGCACCACTGCGAATAAAGAGAGAATCGCAAGCGCTGTGTGGCACTCCGTGTCGCAACGTGTATTGAATATGAATGTGTTTTTTGACGTCTAAATTTAGTTTTTGCTTCTAATCATGTGTGCTTCGTATTCAAAACGACTCCTAATTAGAAAGTGCAGACCTCGTTCTGTGTAAATGTATTGTGGGCTTGTTCGTTACTCGAGAGTAAGGTGCGTAATAGTGACGCACCTACTGCCTGTCCCTATGGGTAAGTAGATTTGCATCGTGATTCATCCCTGCCATTGATATAATCATTTGGTATAATTTTTACTATTTAGTTTGTGTTGCGTATCGTTTTGTTTTGTCTCATTTGCACACTCGTGTCCTTTCGCATTAGCCTAAACGCAGCATTAGCATCACATTTGCATACGATTTGCGTAAACAGCACCAACTATTTTTGGAATCCATTTGTACGCACGCATTACGAACCGTAATAAACATTAATCGATGAGAATTGCTTTCCAACGCTGTTTTTTTTGGGATAGCCGTGTCGAGCGCTCCTCCTCTCGCCTTCACGACGTTTCTCCTCCCACATTGGAGGTGAAACATCGCGAGAAGGGGAGTGCTCGACACGGCTATCCTGAAAGAACATTTTTGTAAAGCAATTCTCACGCACTGAGCCGTCAAAATAAAATAGGTAAATTATATTTTCACAAGCTTCGGTACATCTCAAGATGCTGTACATCAACAGCGGACGCATTCGTGTTACGGAGAGAAGCAGTTATACAGACGAAGTAAAACATAAAAAGACCTTAAGGATGGACTATTCTATTCTTGTCTGTGGCAATATGTTCGGGAGCTAACTGGCAGTGTCCAGGTCAGCACGCTGCAATGAGAGCTTCAGGCGAGAGTTTGTGTAGTTTTGCTATTCCTCTAAGCCAACGAAGGTGCGCAGATTACAGTGGTTTACTACAGGTGTTCAGTCAGTCAGTTTTCATCTAAGCTGGAAAGAACCGTTGAGCTATGGAGCTCTTTATAACAGTTATTCAGCGGTGAGGGGTATGCAAGTTACACCATCACAGCGCACCGGGGGCAATTAAGGTCAGGACAATTAACCTGGACAGCATGTCTTTGGATTGTGGGAGGAAACCGGAGTACCCGGCGAAAACCCACGCGGACACTGGGAGGACATGCAAACTCCACACCGAAAGGCACCCCAAGCCGGGAAGAGAACACGGAAACTGCTTGCTGTGAGGCGGAAGCGCTACCCACTGCGCCACCGTGCCACCCCTTTTGCATCTCAAGGCCCACTTGGCCCACTTGGCTATGGTCTCCATAGACCACTAAGTGGCACTGACAAGCCACGAATGAGTCATGACCCACCGGTGAGAATGGCGGGTTCACTGAATGGTCTATAATTTGGGTTTCGTGAGACCAGTCGCACTAGGGCAGGAAGCTGACAGTACAAAGGTTGATTTGACTGGTTGCAAGGAAAAGACTTGGGAGCTTTAAAGCTGATTATATTTGCTTGAATATTTCTCTTTATGTTTCCCGGTCAGCAAGCGGTTCGTTTATCAACGTGATCTAAACACGAATTTCATTTTATCGCGGTCTCTACCGCGGAACAAAATGTGCCAGTATTCAGTGTTGTCTTAGTAAGTAACTTAAAACCCTAAAAAAAACCCCAGTAACGTGCAGTCAAGTGCAACATCTTACCAAGCTTTGTATTTGTCTCCGTGTATGTATATTATTCGGCAGAGTTCCATTTGCTATCCAATATGCTGCCCAATTACCTGGCACATTATGTGGGGCTATTGCTCACGCTAATGTCCACGTTCCATTGAGTAACGTGTTCGTCTTAACGTGAATTACGTTTTCTGTCACGTTTCTGTTCCGAGTGTCACGATCACATGCCACGTTAACCGAAACATTGCAGACTTCCGGACAGAAGCCATCTGATATTATTAAATCATCAATATTTTATCCATTAACCCCCGCCCCCCACCCCCACGGGGCACCCGATCGCTGCACAACGGATAAATACGTCTGCGTGTTTGTTAACACGACTCCGCTCGCAGGAGCTGGAGGAACAGTGACTCACAACTGGTTAAAACTTCGAAGGCGGGCAACATTGCTGATCACGCAGCTGCTCGGAAATGAGATACTGACCGCGCAGACGGGCGGCAAAATGAGTCGGAGAGGCCCATTACGGCCAACGATGTGTATCAGAATGCGCTACACTGCCGCGGTGATTAATGGAATTAATCCACGGCCGCTGCCGCGACTGACTAGAATTCTAAAGAGGGGCCAAACCCGGAGTGATATTGAAATTAGCCGACGGCTGTAAGGAATAACCAGCGTTTCGCTCGCACCATTACCAGCGTAGCGGCACGACGGTCAGGACCGTGAACGACGCGCGCGTCCTTGCCCGTAGACAGCGAGTTCACATCCAACAAGGACATCCTTTCCCCCCCCCACACGTGTCCGTAAGCCGTCTTGACTTTATCGAATTAGCAATAAAGAGATTAAGCGCGCTCCGGCCGCGCAGCGGACACTACACGCGGAGCACCCCCCCCGCCCTACAGACGCAGAGAAATTATATTAGCGAGACATTATCCTCGGCCATGGGCGCCGGTCACATGCACGGCGCACTGTCCCCCCAACCTCGATGCGTCCGCGCCGGGCCCGCTCCGGCGCGCAAATAGCCCGCGGTCAGAGTTGCGCTGTGTGCGGTGCCGCGAGCCTGCCTCGATAAATATTTGGGGAATTCGCAACATGCAGGAGGAGAGCGATGGTAAACAGCTGTCGAAGGGGGAGGCGAGGGAGTGTGTTGATGCAGGGGCGACACTTAAGGGCACAGGCATCCCCCCCCCATCCCACTCCGGGCGACAGCAAGTCACCCGGGTCCGAGCAGTGCCAGACGATCGTGGCCACGGCCCCAGAGGGAAAAGCGTGAACCTGGCACGAATTGGGCACAGCGGAGTGCACAAATAAGCCGCTCCCCTTCCACCCTACCGAAAGCTTTTGACGTGCGCGAAATTCCCTGGACGAAATGTTTACCTGTTATGGGTTTGCGCACAGCTAGGTCAAAGATTCAAGGCGGATGGCCAAACGGGAAAGAAAAAAAACACACCCGCCAACAACAATGACCGATTTTGACAGGGTGCCATGCTTTTTTTCCTGCCGTTAAATCAATGCCAGGCATAAAGTGAAGACAAAACAAACAATAAACCAGGCTCACAATGTATCCAGGAGTTAAACCGTTCCGGCACTTCCAAAAACAGTCGGTTCCAACACTAAACCAAAGTAGGCATGCGCCGCTGTACATTTTAACCAACATCGAAAACACCGTTTATCACCTGACAACGGCGAGAGTGCTTAAGGTATTCAAAAACGCAGAGCAACACAAACACGGCACAAATCTAGGGTCAGAGAAGGCTGACTGTAAACAGGATTTCTTTTGGGCTTTATCTAAGTGTTTTCTCCGACTAATCATTCATTATAGTTTACAGCACCTTCGTAAAGCTGCCGTTGGACGGAGGGGTCTGCATTGGCTGTTGGTTACAGGGGTTGTTTGACCATACTTCACCACGCAGGTGAGTGCTGGGATGATGAGGGTGGGGAAGAATGCCCAGGGCTGGTTCAGATATCACCAGAGGTAAAAGTAAGCTGGTACGGTAAGGCGTCAAGAAAGTGGCCAACGTTTTCAGTAGAGTAGAGGTGGGACCGGGGGTTTACGATACGACCGTACTAGGTAGAAATGTAAGTTACGTTCACCTCTGCATATCACTCATCTCTGATCTCAGTTCTGGCTGCAGAGTGAACGCAACATGTAATATAGAAATACGTACTGATTAGTATTATGATCTTCTGTCGTGTAAAATATTGTTTAAATTGAAAAATCATTGAAGCGCGTGAAACCAATTACGCATCTAAAGTAACAATGACAAACACACCCGTATAGCCTTAACAGACTATTGGAGCAAGTGCTGTTACCGAGCATCTATGAAGGCCGGTACAGCACATAAGGGGGTGGGTGGCCATGACCACGCATGACTCGCTTAGTCTCTTCAATGCTAATGTTTACACATAGCACCAGGTACTCATTCAAGACTGAGTTGACCTCGGGTAGGCCCAGGACTGGTTCACATATTCACTCGAGTAGCCAGGTTGGCAACACAGTGCACCCACCACGACACTCCTTCTGCACAAAGACACAAATCCCCTGTATAGCCTTTAACAGACTGTGGGGGGCAAGTGCTGCACGTGAGCACTTGTGAAGTTCTGGCACGGCACTCGAGTGGGTGGGTGGCCGACGCCAAACACACACACACACAAAAATAACTGCACCGTGTACACAAACCCAATAAGGAACTAAGTCGACCCGAGATAAACCTTCCAACAGACAAACTCGCAGTGTCAGCAAGCGAACAATTCAATGACATTTACTTTCTAAATGCGAGCTGACAGGACAAGGCTCGGCTCAGTGAAGCCTCTTGCAACAGAGGCAACATTAATAAGTCGCCTGGAAGCATCGCAAAACTGAGCATACGGTATTAACTGATTAAAGACACTATCAGCGATACAGCTTGTGTTGAGTGTCTCTTTTCACAGGCGCGGTCACAAATCGTTAACGTTCGGTGAACGAAATATCGGCGAAAGCTATGTACCGGAGGATGGAGGAGCAGACGTAAGATTGCTAATGAAATTTAGGATTATCTTTCTATCTGCTCTCTGCTCTATATAAGCACTCGCATATTTACTTTAGCCTGCCTTGTTATCCTCGCCGGTCGGGCTCGGAAGAATGAGAAGCTCTTTCCTGTCCCTGTGAAATTCTCCATTAATGTTCCTCTAATGGGTCCCTCCGGTAATTAACGCCACCGCCTATTATCGCATACTGGCTAAATTCCTAGGCAAACAGGCTTTCATGGCCACGCGTAATGGAAGTGGGACGAGGCGGCTATCGTGGTTCATTCAAGTCCGGTGCAGCGTGGGCTGTTTTAAGGATACGGGGGTCATTCAGACAGCCACAACACCCTGTCGCGACCCTGCTCGGAAAACGAAAGTGAACAGGACAGCTGTGTTCTTGACCCTCCGCACCTGTATTTTAGTAGAATGCAGCCGTTCACGATCGATCTGGTTGTGTACTGATGCAGGTACTCAAGACTCGATGGATGAGAATTGCTTTCCAGAGCCGTTCTTGCGGGATTGCCGTGTCGAGCGCATCAGAAACGCCTGAAGGTGTCTTCAGCACGGGAGGCGACACGTGACGCGAAAGCAAAGGCCTGCAGACAAGATAGCGATAACATTAATTTTTTTCATTTATTACCATAAACCGCTTAATCCTGTAAAGGGTTACGGTGAGCCGGAGTCTATCCCGGCAGACACAGGGTGCACGGCAGGGCTATACCCAGGATGGGCCGCCAGTCCATCACAGGGCACCGGGGGCAATTTAGTCAGTAGGTCAATTAACCTATGCAGCAGCATGTCTTTGGACCGTGGGAGGAAACCGGAGTATACATTCATTCACTATTATATTTGGGGGTCAAGGTAGAAGCGTTCACGTAACGATCCCTGTCAGGTAATACTTGGTATTGCCTGCGAAT
>JAZEWU010000014.1:3928907-3943576 GCA_036362915.1 Geotria australis
GCGCGCGATAAAACACTTTTCTCCATCGGAGGGCAGAGCGCCGTGTTGGCGCCACCGAGACCCGTGCAGCCGCCTGCGATGCAACTGGAATCGTTGCGCGGGGTCGCTCGTGACTGCGCTAAACAAATTCCACCCTGCAGTTAACATTTGGTCTCATACTTAATTTAGCGAATTTATTAGAGCAGCTGGGAAAGTGCAGCCTCCTGCTGTGTGGTCCAGAAGTAACATCTGCGCCTCGCAGAAGAGAATGGTCTTGCCGGACGCGGTTCGATTCCCGCCTCGGGCGCCTTTCTGTGCGGAATTTGTGTGTTCTCCCCCTGGTTCTGCGTGGGTTTCCTCCAAGTACTCCGGTTTCATCCCACAATTAAAAAAAAAACCTAATTAATGTGGCAATATGTTGGTGCCGGCAAACGGCCTGCTTCTTCCGCCTTTCTGCGATTTCGTTTTCTCTTCTAATTACTACTACTATCAACATTTAATTAATATGTGCGCGTTATAAATACCATTTCTGTTATATTATACTGAGAGGGAGCTCGGAGGCAGCTCTGTGATATCCGCTTCTGTGGGCCGTTCGCGAACATAAACGTTTACACTGCCCTGTAGAAATCTAAACGGACGCTTCGTCTCTCGCCGTGACACCGATAGCGCGATTAAAATTAAACTGGCGTAGAAATATATAATGAATAAGTCGCGTCTCTCCAGCCTTATTGAAACACCCAGTCTCTTCAGGTTTCGCGTGAGTTGTTATTTTATTTCTCCGCTAACGTTTGGGAATTATTATAATTACTCTTAACCCGAAGGGCAGAAGTACACGATATTAAAACCACCGGTAACATATCAGACAAATTAAAGCTAAACGTGCCTAATACGAGACATCGCTGGGGCCGTGAAAGACCGAGAGGCTAAACAATTACGCTCGCGATTTTTTTGCTCTGTCCTACGGTGACAATACCGTTAATATGCCGTCACCTCCGGAAGCAAAAATAAAATGTCCCACCCGCACGGAGTGCCGCACTTTTACGAGATACAACCCGTGTTAACTCCCTCGCCGTCTGGACTTGTGGCCACGATGCAATTCCTAACATGGCCATGCATTCCGCGTGGCGGGGAAATCAAAGGTGATGTCGCGCAGCTGTGCGGGGATGAAACGAACTCGTCGCAATTCGAGCGGCGAGTTCAGTGGCCCGCGCCGTGACCCTTGATGTCCCCCCGCAAGGAAAGGAGCCCGTGGCGGAGGTCGCAGAGTCTCTGCGGATAATTTGACGGAATTCCCTGACCGTGGTGTCGCGGTCAGTGTGCTGGACAGACCAGAGACTCGGAGGTCGCCGGGTCAATTCTATCTCGCGGCCACTGCGAGTGAAATAATGACGCTCGTTTCTTAAAATCGCTCCCTCTCCCCCCGATGCACCGAGCATTATAAACGGGTGCGAGTACAGTTAGTCGATCGGCAGACTGCGTGCGGGGGGAATAAAGTGTGGGGAACTCCTGCCTCCTTCAAAGTCGTCCGGTCGGTATGGGGATGATGGAGGATTTTAAACCAGCAGTGACTAATTAATTGGCCAATAACATCATTATATATAGGACGCAGTGTGTTGCAATATGTTGGCGCCGGCGAACCGCCTGGCTGCCTCCACGTTGGAGGTATAATCAGGCGTGCGAGGTGAAACGTCACGAGGGAGAGAGCGCTCGACACGGCTATCCCGAAAGAACGGCTCTGAAGAGCAACCATCATGAATCGAGCCGTAAAAACCTACATCGGTACAAATGTCAATATAAGCAAGTAATTGCAGGGCTGTGTCTTGATTCTTATCCTTCCCTCCCTGCACACGATTCCTACCACCGGCCCTAGTGTTGTGCAGACAACATGACTGCGGCACATAATAATAATAATAGCATTTTATAGAGCGCCTTTCACCCGAGGGTCACAAAGCGCTGCACATCCTCTAACTCCCGGCATGAGTTCACCAGTGGTCACACACCCACACGCTCCGGACATGGAAAGTTAATTCTGGCAAAAGCAAAACTGAAAGTGCCGTCTATATTGGGAATTCAAAGTCACTGCTGTGCACATCGTTGGGAATTATATTTTCCAATGCTCAGAGGCCAAACGGTTTTAATATCACAATCTTGCTGACCTGCTAAATGGGGAAGCTGCCATGGCGGTCCAATCTCCCATCACAGCAGGTGAAACAGTGGTGGAAGTTTCTCAAACCGCCACCCCCCCCTCTCCACAGCACTCTTATAATTTCAATCGCTCTTTTGTTAATGTGCCCCATGTGTTCTCATGGTCATCTCAGCAGGCTTCATCTAATAATAATAATAGAATTTATAGAGCGCTTTTCACCCGAGGGTCACAGCGCTGCACAGGGCTGCGGAGAGAACGACATCTAAGGTCATCCAGTGCTCTTTTCAAAGACCGGATCTTGGGCCCCTGCCCATGTCTCTGGGATGCTGCCATGATGTGATGGTTTACACACACGCAGGCGCGTCGCAGCCGCGGGTGTTGCAGGAAAAAGTGGGGGGGATGGAATCATGTTTCTGTAAAAGTGCGGGTATCACAACACCCGCAACACCCGCGGCTGCGACGCGCCTGCACGCTCGACTCCAGAGCTCACCGGACCGAATCGACCTTCTGCTGCGGCACTTGAATGAACGGTGCAGGTTTCTTAAAGCCTCTGTCCACCCAGCAGTATAAATGGTTTCATCATAGTCAGTCAAGCGGCAGGCGGCGTGTGATTGGGTAAAGTATATCAGGTATTCACTCATTTTTCAAGTTATTTTGCCAACCTGGAAGATGAAGAGGCCAAATACCTTAGAGAGGGCCTCTCTAGAACTCCCTCTAGTGCAGGTACTTCTGTTAGCAGTGAGCACGAGAAGGTATATGCAAGATTACACCTTAACATTTCACCTCTCCGGCTATTGTCACCCCCATGATAGAGGTCAAATATTTTTCTTTTACAGAAGCTCCGGCCTTTGTGTTCCCTTTTCTACTATGAGCGTTTTATCGTCGGCTTTTAATATGCCTTTTATAAGTAATTAAGTTCCGTGGTTCTTTTCGGAAAACGAAATTTAAACAGAACATCACAACGATCACAAGTAGAACAAACAGCGCTTGAATAAGGCAAACATCAAAACATTTGTCGTAAGGGATTTGTGAAAGACCGCGCGTCGTCAGAGCACTAAAAACATTGCTTAACATTGGGATTTCATCTTAAAGGACAACTTCAGGAAGGGCATTTAAATAACACAGCGCTACTGCAAGACGTATTACTGTCTGCCAGTTTCACTCACAGCCCGCAGCAGCTGGAGCAGATGATATTCCAAGATTTCGCCTGTGTTTGTTATTTAGCGCTCCTTAAAAAAAACTGATGAAATACGAGCGTCGGAGGGGAAAAACGTGAGAGCAATGGAAATGCGTGTGAGTCACGCGCCGTGATGGGGTGGCCTCTGGGACGAAGACGGCTGGGAGAATCCACGGGCGGATGATGCATGGCTTCGATGTAAACAACCATCGCCGCATTCATAATTTACAAAGAACATTAGTAGCGGGCGATACTCTCCTTCTTTCGTCTACGCCGCAATTGCAGAACGCTCGGAGTGCTGCTCACGGCTGGGAGCATTAGGGCTTTGCTGCCTCGCATCTATAATATTTAGCAATGAGACAAATGATCCATCTTGGCTCGGCTTACTCAACGGTATTTGTTTATTCACGTCAAGAAAATGGTCACGTAGTTTAAACAAATTCCACCCCCATTAGCTAAATAAGCCAAGGCAATCTTTCCTCCGTGCATACATATTCTCACATCTCGGAAGGCACCTTTCTGTGTGGAGTTTGCATGTTCTCCCCTGGTTTTGCGTAGGCTTCCTCCGGGTTCTCATAATTGGCTCCCATAACAACAACAAAAACAAATTATTTGATTGTACTAATGGAGGTTATCATGGCAAAACGTCGCGAGGGAGAGAGGGGAATCGCTCGACACGGCTGTCCCGAAAGAACACCTCTGAAGAGCAACCATCAAACTAATGGTAAATGTTGACGCGGGCTGTGTAGCTGCCTTCCTTCCCCCGCATTTCTGCGGTTTCCGCGTGCCTCTCAATGGGTTCCCTCTTTGAATACCTTCGACATTGAACGAATGGGCGCGCGTTATAAATTTGATGTATTATTATCCGTGGGATTTCTGGAGGTACTAATATTTCCCACCAGCATGCCAACACTCATTAATGGTAATTGCAAAACCTCTCAATGCAGGTCCCTTCCAAAATAGTACTGGGGCTCAGGGACGCTTTCCTGGGTAAATAATTGACATTATTATTATTATAATTAGTTTTTCTTTATAATATTTAATACGGCCAATGTGCTTATGGAAATGATTGATAGCATTGTGTTTGTTCTTATGTGCTTATGTATAACGTTCACTTGTCACACGCCCTGCGAGCGTGCTGTGAACCGGTCAGGTCGACTCGTTTCTATAATTAGGTTGGGATTGCTAACAAATTGTGACGACAGACCATTGTGTTGCCCGTGTTTGCTGCACCGGCATTCTGACAGAATGACGGGGGGGGGGAGTGGGAGGGGGCTCGTGGCTTACGGGGCATGTGGGGGACAGGAGCAGACGCAACAATGTTTTTCGGTAATGTAATTAAAAATCAGGTAAAGGTGCAGCGCTGCAATTGCGGTTTGAGTACGCCTTCCTGTGTGGGGTTTGTGTGTTTGCTCCCCCTTGTTCTGTTCGGGTTTCCTCCGGCTTCTGCGGTTTTCTCCCATAACGCAGAAAAAAAACACTCTTTAACCGGCCGATAGCATGATAATATATATACCGCGCGTGTTCAAAATTGTAACATTAAATTATTATTATTATTAAGCAGCCTCTGATACAAGAGCCTCCACTAGAGGGATCTCTCAGGAGCCCGCGTGGAGGGTGTTTAGCTGAGCAGTGGCGGCGCACGCCTGTCATCCAGCCGTGTGTCGGCGACGGTTGGTGGATTACTCCACCAATATCCATCCATGATCGGAACCCACTTAATCCTGTACAGGGTCGCAGTAAGCCGGAGCCTATCCCGGTAACCATACGGCGCAAGGCAGGGCTATACCCAGGATGGGATGCCAGTCCACCGCAGTGAACCGGGGGGCAATTTCAGTCAGCAGGCCAATTAACCTATGCAGAGGCATGTCCATCCCATCGGGGTTCTGCAAACGTTTCTTCCATACCCTGGCTTTCCAGGAGGAGGCAGTATACAAAACGCCCCCATGTACTCGACGTGTTCCGTCTGTATGAGACAGAGCGATATATCCTCCCCCTTCCAAACGTGGGTGTTCCCGGGTGCTTTGCTTTCCTCCCACATGTAAGCGCTCATGATTGGCGCGGCAGCCAATCAGCGATGCAAACGCATGCCGCTTGGGTAGCTTCTCAGCCAACAGCAGCGCTTGTTAGTTTTTACGTCTCAACTACCTGCGATGGACGCCATGGCGTCCCATCCTCGGTGTTCACCTGCCTTGCGCTCTGTGTCTACCGGGATAGGCTCCGGCTCACCGCGACCCCGTACAGGATTAAGCGGTATCTGACAATGAGATGAGATGAATAGTCTACCACCCCGACCGCTCACCCACCCACACCCGAACCCTCCCCGTGCTGCTCAGTGGCATCGTATTGTGGAATTATAATTTAAACAGCTTGCCTATTACTGGAATGGTGGAGAAACCATCATCACTTTCCGCGTGGGTAGGGTGAACTTTCATAGCCGTCTTGTCTGGGATGAAGCCATGCTAACACTTTGGGCCGCGTTTGCGATGTGTGTGCTAGGTGGCGATTGCATAAAAACGCACACTTGCTGATTAAATGAACCGTGCGGTATTCAATCTCATTATTTGAACGACCTTCTGGCCCTCCTGCACGCCACAAGAACGTGATAAATATACTGTGGCCTGTAATGCTTTGAGATTAATTTGCGCGTGTTGTTTGCGGCTACACGGCCCAGTCATTAGCGTTATTGTTAACGCCGCCAAAGCAATAGACTTTAAAAGTTAAGAGGTAACGTACGCGATATGAATCACGAATCGTGAACGACGATAGCGTCCCACCGTTCACCGATGTAGGATTTCACGCCGCGACATATGAGAATTGCTTTACGTAGCTGCTCGTTCCAGACAGC
Source organism: Geotria australis (assembly GCA_036362915.1). Classification (NCBI taxonomy): domain Eukaryota; kingdom Metazoa; phylum Chordata; class Hyperoartia; order Petromyzontiformes; family Geotriidae; genus Geotria; species Geotria australis. The sequence goes on from JAZEWU010000014.1 coordinate 3,935,058, forward strand.
CGTGTCGAGCGCTCCTTCCCACATTGGATGCCTCCAACACTGGAGGCAAAACGCCGCAAAGGCAAGAGAAGGGACATTCGACACGGCTGTCACGAAAGAACAGCCTTCCCGCCATGTCTATTTAATAAAAAGCCATTTAATGAAACGTGATCAATACACTTACACACGAATGGATCGGGGTGCTTTTTTTTGTCACGGGATGATGTGAAACGAAGCAACCCTCCGGGGGGCTCCGCGGTGGAATCACCCCGCCGGTTACGATGGGATTCATTACTTGCGACGCTGGACCAAAGCAAACGGGGAGCAATGTCCTCAGCCACGCACCCCAATTTAACAACCGCGTTGCTCCGTTGCTTTTGAAATTTTAAAGAGGCGAGGGATCGGGGTGGGTGGTGCTGGGATGAGGTGGGGGGGGGAGGAAAAGGCAGAAACGGAATATTCTTTCAGTCATCCACGCGCCTGCCGCCACGATCTTCTACAACCGTAGCGTCGGTACAAGATGTTCCCCAGATGAAGATCGCTGCGCGCGCCTGCGTTTTGCACCAGTTGAACTCCATTTCACAATTTTAAATGGGTCCCCCTTCCGTCGAATGCCTTCGGTTGCTCGAGCGATCGTGATTTGCGCTTGTTAATAATAATAATATCGATTTATATAGCGCCTTTCACCCGAGGGTCACAAAGCGGCCCAGTCATTAGCATTGTTGTGAACGCCACCAAAGCAATCGAATTTGAAAGTTAAAAGGTAACCGTACGCGGTGTGAATCACGAATCGTTAACGACGACAAGCGTTCCACCGTTCACCGATGTGGGATTTCACGCCGCGATGTACGACGATTTGCTCTTCCGTAGCTGGCTCAAATGCGACAGTTAACAGCGGTCACGGTGCACAACGGCACACGACTTCAACCTCGCCTTTTCAACATGAAAATACACAACCGACAAACTTCCACAGCAAGGCGTTGTACATTTTGTGTTCAATAGCACCGTTTGTCTTTGAGCACGAAAATACATGCTCATTAAAATCGCACCGCCAACGCCACCTCCTCCTGCTCCGGGCAGTGGCGGCGCTGCTGCGGCTACAAACATCCACGCTTCCCACTTCGCCGCGCAAACAATGTTGGCCATGGGCGCTTGAGTTTCTGCGGTGCAAGCCGCGAACTGAAAACTGTCCAAACTGTGCGACAATGTGTTTATTTTATGCCTCGGTAATTGCTATTAAGTGTTGTCTACCTTAGCAAACGTCAAAACGATCCTTCAATGAGCTTTCGCGGTCGCGCCTGATTTTGTGACCTGGGGGATTTTTTGAAAAGACGCTGCCCTTGCTTTGTTGCAAGGTGGTGACACTGTAATTGGTTTGAAAGTCTCGTGACTTGTGACCCCTAAGTGCTAGCTTGGGGTGGCTTTATCTGGAGCTCTCATCAGGGGCAAAAGGGATACCAGTAACACCTGCCAGCAGTCTCTTTCCACTACCACAATTAACCTTTTGACCGGTAACCCACGCGCCGGTGCACACGCGCGAGTACATGTGTGTACGTAACACGGGTGTCACGTTGAGGGCAACGAACAGCGGTGTTAGGATGGCATCGGGATGACATTGACTGACAAGAGCGCTCGGGACCTAGGGCCGAGTTCTCTGGCTCACAGGCTGGCTCAGCCCGATGTTACTCGGAGCAACGAAACAATAGCTGTTTTGTGGGGTGGGGGCACGGGTCCCACTTTGTTTATAGGGTGGCAGGACAAGAGCCCTGGTGCAGACGCGGCTGCCAGGACAGGATGGATTGAGATGGTGCCTGCAAATCTGGGCGGTGTCGGGCCCTGTGGTGTGACCGACAATATCCGAATGAGCTGCGATCAACCCGGTGTCGTTGCTATGACCAGCACTGGTGAAAGGAGGGTTCGCGACGATGCAGCGGTCACGTGCAGTCAATTCAGGGGGGGGCATCCAATCCAAGAGTGAAATTAAACAGTCCCACAAGCCGGTGTGAATGTGGATCCGTGTTTTTATAAGCGAGACCAGAGTAGAGAACCTGTTACATGTAAATACTGTGCGTAATGCTGATGAACTCTTTCAGTGCCCTGTCGACGCCGATCGACATTATTTTTCATCATCCACTGTGCCCTGTCGACGACCGTCGACACGTTATATTTAATTCGAATAAAAAGTGTATTTAATCTGTTTTTACATATTTAAGATGTCTTCCTTTCTCACATTTCTCAGTACTCGGTCCTATACTTGAGTCTTGGGGGGCATACAATCAAGGAGTCGTTGTTGGCACCGGGCATCACCAAACCTCTGAACGCCACTGGACTCACGGGTGGTGATCTTGTCAAACGGTGCGACGGTGATTACATGCGGGTTAACACCTATGTGCCGCCGCATGTACTAGACGCGCGGATGTACATACGTACGTACGTTCGTGTTGACGTACGTCTACGACACGCGTGGTTTACGTACGTAACATCGCACTGAATTGTCCATTGAAATGGTTCTTATGCTGGTACGATAAATGCATCGGATTGTGCGTCTTAACGGCTAATGGCACTTGCCCAGCAGTCTGTTAAGGCTATGAGGAGGATCTTTGTCTTTGTGTATACATGTGGATAGCGGGAGCGTCGGGTTTGGCGCACTGCGCTACGAACCCCAACGAACCAGGGACAAATCCCGCTGGCGGCCAACGTCAGCGATGAATGTCTGAACCAGTCCCAGGCCTCCGCTAGGTTGACTCAACCTCAAAATGAATCCCCGGTGTGGTGTGTTATCCTTCAAAGGTGCTCGCGAACAGCACTCTCCCCTCCAGTCTAGTAAGGCTTAAGGGAGGGAGGGGGTCGATCTTCATGCGTTTTCAAATGTACATGCACGCACGTACATAATGTACGGCTTAACGCGTCTGCATTTGCTGATATGCAGCGGCGATGAGGCAAGGCTCCGGATGGTCAGAGAGCAAAGCTGAGCGTGACACACACACGCACACATCTGTATTAAGAGTTCAAACGCTACTGCCTCACCATACCATAAAAAATCCGATGCGTCGTCAATTGCTTCAGTCAAATCCATTTTCGCTATAGTATCGCACAACCCCCCCCCCTCCCGTGTTGAGCGTCGCTCTGGAACATCAGCGGCTCCCCTTTGCTCGCTCGGGGTCAGCAGTTCAACGTCACCGTCAACGGTACATCCGCCGCTGGCAGCGATTCCGCATCGCTGTCCTCGCCATTCAAACCACCGGAGGAAACGAAATGACCTTTAAGGCACTCCGAGCGGAGGATTGTTTTCAACAAACATGTTAATCGTAAATTTGAAATGTTGCTGTATGCGCTATTTACTAAGACACTGTGCCTGAGGATTGCGCTCCATTGCTGTTTGTTTGGGATAGCCGTGTCGAGGAGAGCGCAGGAACACTCGAGACGGCTATCCCGAAAGAACAGCTACGGAGAGCAATTCTGATTCATCGATCCGTGACAGACCCACATTGTTGCAAACTGTCCCAGTCTTCTTTGACAATTTTACTCCTACTTTCAATGGGCTCTTGTTGATACAGAGGTCATCCATCTATTGCACTCTTCACCAAGAGTTCCAATGTCGCTGCAGGAAACCGCAGAGAGCTGGGGGGTGGGAGGCAAAGCCACCAGACACTGCGTCCTATGATGTTATCGGACAACTAATTAATGAGTGGTTTTTTTGTTGCGGGACAAAACCGGAGAACCCGAGGGAAACCCACCCAGAACAAGATTAAAACACACAAACTTCGCAAAGAAAAGCGCCTGAGGCTGGAATCGAGCCGCCTCGATTGTTGGCTGCTGGGATTTTCTTTCACCGTGACCTTCTCCGCTGTAGCTTTCAACCGACTCACAACCACTCTCCTCTAATGCCATTCTACCATATCTCCCATCTCAATACCTCCCTTTGCTCTTTCTGCCCTGCACCGATGGAATCTGTGTAGCCCTTCTGATCCATCAACTCTCCGTGTGAGTCAGAGGATCTATGTGAGTCTGCGTGTCTCTGCGTGAGTCTGTGGATCTCTGTGTGAGTTTGTGGATCTCTGTGCAAGTCTATCGGTCTGTGTGAGTCTGTGTCTCTCTGCGCGAGTCTATCGGTCTCTGTGTGAGTCTATGTATCTCCGTAAGTCTGTAGGACTCAGTGGTATTCCGTGTGGCTCTAGGAGTGTCTATGTGAGTCTATGGGTCTATGTATGAGGCTATGGGTCTTCTATGTGAGTTTATGACTCCTTAATTTCCATAGCCTTTCTAATTGCGTCTTCTTTGTCTCAACCCAATAAGAGCCGAAACCATCTCGCCTCGCTGACCTCAAGAATATTAATGACCCTGGCTGAGGCTCTAACGTCATGATTTCACCTCCTTCCACTGAGATATATTCCAAACATCCATCTCCACATTCTCATCTCAATAAATGTCACCCAACGTATAACACTGAACCCCGCTCGTTATTACACGCACGACACTGTATGTGTACTGAACATCCAGTGGGTGTGTAACGATTAATGGATTAATCAGTAGAAATATACTCGCAGGTTCATGATACATGAGCGAATCAAGAGTCTGAGAACAGTTGTGTGATTTATGCAAACAATATTTAAATTATGTCCGTACGTTACATTTAGGCTACCGGAGCGGACCACCCTGTATGAATGTTCATTCATTCATTGTCAGAAACTGCTTGATCCTGTACAGGGTTGCGATGAGCCAGAGCCTATCCCGGCAGACACAGGGCGCAAGGCACGGCTATGCCCAGGATGGGACGCCAGTCCATCACAGGACACCGGGGGAAATTTAGTCCGCAGGCCAATTAACCTATGCAGCAGCGTGTCTTTGGACGGTGGGAGAAAGAGTGCCCTGCAAAACCCACACGGTACCCGAGCCGGGATACGAACCCTTGCGCTCCTTGCTGTGAGGAAACAGCGCTACTTACCGCGCCACCGTGCCGCCCCAACCTTATGAATGGGGTGAAAGAAATGAGACGCGATGCAAGCGAGACGGTAACATCTAGACGGATAAAGATTGGAATTTTGCATGTAACTGCGACACTGGATCATGACAATGCGTCAAATTTGTGGGGGGAAGAGGGCTCAATGTATGCATGTCTAAACCCCATGACATTAGATTACCCTCGCAAGTAGATTATCTTCATACTTGTAATGATCAACCTTTGCCTAAATTTTTAGAAATGAGAGGGAGGAAATAATCACAATTTACAGGATATTTTCCCGAATGCTCTCGGCTCCCCCTGCCCTTACAACCCAAAGACAAAGGTCCCACTGTATAGCCTTTAACATAATATAGAGGAAAATTCAGTTAGCGAGCGCTTATTAAGGCCGGCACGGCACACGAGGGGGTGGGTAGCCAGCACCCCCCACTGGGCCGCCTTTGTCTCCTTAGGAGGCGAAATTTACACAATTGCACCAGGTACTCATTTGAGGCCGAGCAGACCTAGAGGAGGCCCAGAACCGTTTCAGATAATGATCAGTGGCGTTGGCCATGAGCGAGAATCGAACTTGGGGTGTATGGGTTGGGAGCGCGGTGCGCTCACCGCCACGCTGCCTCTCCCAACACGCACTCATTGCAGGGGCGAAGCCGGGGAAGACATTAGTATTCAGCTGAGGTGTGAAATTCCCCAACACGCCTACTCAGCATTACAACCCTGCGCGCGCCAATTTTGGTGAGAGCCCTATGCAGCGCCGCTGCTAGTTTCCGCATTAATCCTGACAAACCTCAATCACACCTAAAGCACGCCGCACGTCGTAAGAACACCTCTTTTATTAAACACATTTAAATTTCCATTCCCCCCAAAAAAAAACCGGTTGCGTCGGCGTTTTTGTAGGTAAATCGCAGATGCGTGCGCGCGTTGTCCTAACGCGGTGTTTGCGCTGCGGACAACATCACTCAACCTGCATCCACATTCCCACCCGAGCCACCCTGCTCCTCCCTCCAGCCCCCGGATTTCGGAACCCCACCGCACGAGCTATAACGCCTCGCCTTTAACGCATCGCCAACTGTTAAATTACATTGCCAACGGGCTTATTCTGCGGAGGATTTCGCCGATCCTTTCTGCCAATACCTCGCCGGCGCGCGCGAACTCGCGTCCGGTCCCCGTGTGTAGGGTCGCGACGTCAAGTAGCGAGCGTCCACCGTGGCGATGTTTATTCAATGACCGCAGTTCATTTTTTGTGCCGCGGCCCTCGCCATCCGTAAAATTACATTGCCAATTCCATGCATCCCAACTGGTGAAGGTGAGACACCCCCACCCCACCCCACACCCCACCCCCAGCTTTACTCCGTTTCCCATCATTATTCCAGGCGGCTCCCACTTCGCGTTCAAAGCGCAGCCAGTCAAGGGAGGGATTCTTGCCACGGCACAGCGCCCACCCGCCGCTGCGACATTTCATCGCGTGTACATTACAGGCAGCTCGCAATGCCGACGCGCTGTTCGGCTTCATTAGCGGCAGGGTCCCTCCGAAAACGACACCATTTTCGCCGGCGATTCAGAAATGTTCCGAACGCACGACCACCACCACCACCATCATCATCACCACGTTCGTGATCGTCACTCACTCCTGCCGCCGTCACTGTCGTTGCCGTTAATCGAGTGGCAGATGCGTCGTGAGAGGGCTAGTTTTCACGCTGCAGCGAGATATCGTGCGATTGTGGTCAGGTGGCTCATAGGGACAATGTTTTGTCAGGGACACTGGTTTGAACCCAGGTCTCACCTCCCCGGGTTTATCAAGCGTAGCTAGGGACGGTCTTCGTGACTGTGGGGCCCTAGGCAAAATGTACTGACAAGGCCCTCCCCACACTGATTGAAAAGCACTGGAGCATCCCACGAAACACCGCAACAATGTACTTCAATTTTAATCTTAGATTTAATAGGTTCATTTTAACAGGGCACCGAGTAGTAAATGTGCATTTTTGTATACGTGACTAATCAACCGTGAAAGAATTGTGGAATTGTCTCTCTCGGCCAAACGGCTGGCTATCGAGGGGGAAGGGGTGCCTGCGCTTGCCTGGGTTGCGGTTGAGATCGCTAGTGCGCATAGCGAGCCGACGATTAGCCTCGTCGCCAATGACCGCACGTAAAAACAAGCACGTAAAATTTGACGTTCACTTCCTTCAGCTTATTCCCGCACCTGTAATAATTAGACGACGGCTCAGTTTAAACTTGGCATGCGAGACGCACGCTCGCGGGGCGCAGCAACGGAATTGCGCCGGTTGTGGACACAAGGCGACTGAAGGTGGCCGCAGGAGTGGCGGCAGGAGTTACCTGGCTTCAGCCTCCGGCTATGGCGGTGGGCTCTCGCGTGCCAGCGACGCGCGGCTCGCACGGCTATCTCCGTCGCAAGCGCGAAAACGAGAGAGTTGGCCGATTGTGGACGTGACGTGCCATCTGCCCAGCGCACAAGCGACCGCTGCCCGTTAAACGGTTACACGGGAGGCACAAGACTAAGACAAAGATTCCCCCGTGCAGACTTAACAGACTGTAGGGGGCAGGTGCCGTTAGCGAGTAGCACCTATGAAGGTCGACACGGCACACGAGGGGGTGGGTGACCAGCACCACGCCTGGCCGCCTTTGTCTCCCTAGTGGCAATGTTTACACACCGCACTAGGTACTCATTGGAGGCTGAGTCGACCTAAGGGAGGCACAGGACCGGGTCAGAAAATCGTCACTGGTGTTGGCCGTGAGAGGGATTCGAACTCGGAGGCACGGCCCACTCCACATCAAGCATTTCCCGATGCCATCGCAACACCTGGCTACAATATCTCGTCGATTGGCTCTTCAAATGCCGTAGGCGGACGCAGTTCTGCTGTGAAACCTACTTAGGCCTTTGTCCGACACAGGGGTGGTGGTACACTGCTTGCGGAGATAGCTCTGAATGAGGGGGGGGGGTTTCCAGCTCGTGGCGTGATGCCGCCGGTAGGACGATTGAAGGATAATAGGCTAAAAAGTAAAACTATAGAATGAGTAAATTGAGTCGTCTGCATCTTCATTCCAGATGGCAAAGCCTGCAGTCAGGATTTGTGTTCATGCTCAAGAATGAGGCTCTTAACGTCACCGTCAGATATCACAGGAAATGGGGGAAAGTAATAAAAATCCCATTATGCATTGTCAATTCGAGATTACCCGCACAATCCGAGTCATATTTTAGCATATCGAAATAAGAGTCCGCTCGTGACCGCATCTCAACGTGCCACATGTGCTCTGTAAATACCATGGCTTAGAGCTCGGTGTGAATTAGCACACTGACCATGACAACCCTTTTCATACACCATTAAAGACACTCACATTGGTATTAAGGAAGCTATGAACACCTTTGTTATTTTTCTAATTTGGCTTCGAGTACCACATTTACACAAAAGGGAACAAATTACTCCATTGTGTGTGTGATGATTTGCGTGCCTCTGACTATCCTTTTGACGTTGAATTTGCGTAGGTTACAAATCTTTTATTAAGGAAGGAATCAATATCTTCAGTGTTTCCTTATCTCCCTGCACCTCTCTACCCCCTTCTCTCC
>JAZEWU010000014.1:3943620-3958541 GCA_036362915.1 Geotria australis
ACTCTTACACATTTCAGCAGCTCAGTCATGGTCAAGCCCTTCTGTAAGCAGAGAAATGCGTTAACGTCACGAGCACCTGGCGCTAAAGAGCACCACTTCTGAGAAGGCGTCTTCCATTGTAAACAAACCCGTGAGTGTAGACCACCTGCGTATAAGCGAGCCATAAGTGCATGAAATGTCAGCGATTGTTATTCGCAAGTTTCATTGAGCCCCAGTGGTTCGAGGGAGCCCCCATTTACAATCGTCTGACGGAGGCATCATTCTTAATCTCATCCACTCGCTGCCCACCTTTGAAAGGGCACAGCAGTCTGCCCATTAGCTCCAAGGTGATAGAGTGCAATAGCTTGTCGAGTGCTTTTTTTGTCACATTGACCGCAGCCCGGTTTAATACGGCACGGACGGAGGGTCACGGGATGTTCCTGAGCCGTCGTGCCAAAGCTCTGCCAGAGATGTGCCCACGCTGGCTGTGCCACCTTCAGTCACCGAATTGGCCCGGTGCCGGTCAATTGGGGGCACAGAGCGAAAATTGTGAACGTATGTTTTCCCCCAGCCCACAAGGGCTACAGACGTAACAAGATAAGATAAATGTAGACAAAAATAATAGACGTGGTGAGATTAGAGAGGAGGGATAGCAGACGAGATAGAGAGTATACAGATTTTTCACATTTTAATTATGGTGTTGTGTATTATTGTGAGGGTTTAAAATTGAGCTCGTATTTGATTCCGCACATTTTCACCGTGAATATGGGGCCCTTTGAGCTGCTTGGGCCCCTAAGGGTTTGCCTGGTTTGTTTATGTCTTGAACTGCCACTGTCAGCAGTTGTCAGGCACAGGGCCTATTGCCATAAGCGGTAAATTTAGCGAGCGGGAAGCAGGGGAGAAATAATAATAATAAATATGATGCCAATTGTAATGGATCCTGGGTCCGTATGTCACTTGCTGAATGGATGCCTTCCATCATTCACAATTCACCCCGACGTCGCAAGGTGTCTCAATGCGAACAAGACGAAATAAGCTAACTCAACTACTGTCAAATAAATCTTTAACAATTTTTAATTTTTAAAACGTATCGATGGTACAGCTATAGAAGTGCATTTAAAAAAAACATCAATAATAATGTTAATATACTCAGAACAGTAACGATGCCATGCAGGTACTCAGGAAAGTCTCACGCACTCTCACGAATTAAAGTTCGTGAGGTTCCTGCATGGGTGTGTTTGGCCAAGTCCATAAACGAGCTTTTGGCTTCATGTAGGGAAAACCCACGCATACTAAGGGTGATATTTCACTCAGTACTGCCATCTCAAAGCCCTGTTGCCTCCAACACCTGGCGAGCCCTGTCAAGCACCCATCCAAGTCCTAACTGGGCTCAAGCCAACCGAGCTTCCGACACCCGAGGAGATCTGGGTAGAATAGATGATATCATTGCAACCACGTGGAGGGGCCTGTATCCAGCAGTGGATTGATCATGGATACTAAGTATGTTGATGATGATGGTCCATAGTGTATCTATTTTCATGGGTTTAGTCACGTAACCTAACCCGTAAAAAGGGATACGCGATGGATAACATTTTCACGAAAAATCCTTCATGTTAAAGGTGATGGTGGTGGTGTTTAAATGTGAAAATACAATGTTGTGTTGCTAGCGTGCAATTAATTCTTTATTTCCTTGGTAAGAAAACAAGTATCTTGCTTTTGTCTTGACCCAAATCAGGGTTCCATCCAACAACTGATGTCCAGGGTGGAATGGTAAGGGAGTGCAATGCTGTGTGCACTCAATTATCCATTCATTAGCCTCGTCAGTCTTGGTTGTAAGAGATTTAGCAGTAAAACCAAGTAGTTGTGATTCTGTGGAGCTCCGCAGTCAAGTGACAATTGATGGTAATTGGTCACTCACTTTCCCATTTCCTGTTTTTCTAAAGCCATGTTTTCATTTGAATGATATCACAACTAGATATTGCTGGTATTATTGTGTCATCGCGTTATTGCTAGACAAACACAATTCGTTAAAAGTCTGTAGTAGACGAGTTTTCCGATGACCGGAGAAATTATTTACATATATAAAACAGGCGTGTGTTTCTGTTCCCCACGTACAGATTAAACAAATGTTTAGCCATCAGCTAACCTATTGGCTTTCCAGACAAATATTCATCAGCAGAATTTGTTTCGGCAAGAACATCCTGGAACCGTCTCCACATGCTGGTTCTCTCTCATCAGTAGTCAGGCTCATTAAACAAATGCTGCTGGGTTGCCAGATGTTACCACGTTATGAGTTGCTGTAGGGGTGCTATATATTATTCTTATTTTTTGTTAATGTAATTCCTGTATGTAATATTGATTATATGCACACGAGCCTTGGTATTAAGTAATAGTGTATATTTGTGATTAATTCAACAGTGGCTTTAATGTAATGCTTTAAAAACATTGTAGGTGAAGATAAAATTAATTATGCTATTCCGTCCACGGTTACCAAATGCAATTTGGCTTTATGATAATGAAGGGAACACGTATCTTGTGTTTGCATGCATATATACACAGGGCGAGCACAGTGTTTATAATAACGCATATTCAGCCCCCTTGTCAATTCACTGCTGGATCAAGGCTCTTTCACACATTGTCGCTCTTGGGACTCGATTGACCATACCTCACCACGCGGGTCATAACAGGTGAGCAAAGATGTGACTCACCACTGATGTGAGTGAGTGATCGTCGAACGTAACCCCGGGAGCGAGTTCATCTCGCAGCGCTAACAGCTGCACACCGTGCTGCACAGTATGCAATTTAGCTTCGTGCAGATGCATGTTTTTTTTTCCACTGGCAATGCAGAGCGTTTCCGGTTCGTTCTCCCGGCGTGGCAGTTGGAATATCGCTGCAATCTCCGTCCCGAAAATTCAGCCAACAGTATAAAGGGGTGCACCACAATTAGCCGAATGGCAGATTGTGTGTGTTGGGGTAACGTATGGGTAACGCCCACCTCCTCCAAGACATCTGGCCAGCGTGATTCGTTCATCCATTCATTGTCAGAAACCGCTTAATCCTGTACAGGGTCGCAGTGAGCCGGAGCCTATCCCGGCAGACACAGGGCGCAAGGCAGGGCTATACCCAGGATAGGACTACAGTCCATCACAGGCAACCAGGGGAATTTAGTCCGCGTGATAGAGTAAGCCAACATACTCTCTGTAGAGAGGATTTCTAGAGCTCGCTATTAGTGGAGGGTATTCCAGCGGCGGTGGCGTGAGCAAGCGATTGCGGGGCTGCACCTTTTATATGCGCATTACTATTGAGTTGACGCTACCAAATTGATGTGGAGCATCGATTTTAGTGTTGCTCTGCACATAACAAATAGCTCAACCCTGCCCATGCTATGCATATGTGTCAGTGTGCACAGGAGAGAGAGGGAGAGAGAGCTCCGGGCTTCTCATAATTTTATTATCATCATTCTCCGCGCGTCTGCCTCTTTCCCCCCCCGGCCTTATCGCACAGCTCAGTGAGCGGGACCAGCTTTGCGATCTGAACTGTGCCACCGTTCTGGAGTAAATTGGAAGTCAAGGGGATAATCAGAGAGCGGGTGTGGGTGGCAGTGGATCGGCAAAGAGAACTCATCCCTACCACAACTGCCAGTCTTGCCCGTTTGATTCTCTCAGCATCAAACAGAACAGTTTCACAAAAAGATGGCACCGACAAGTGCCAATTACACAGAAGATTTGGCACCCGGGCAGCCGTATTGCCACGAGATTTATACGGAGCCAGTGCGTCACACTCTCCGACGCGCACTCACTTGCTGAACTTTGCCCCGCGCCTCCTTGAAGAAAACAACTATATTTCATAACAGCCAGACGTCCAAAAGGGCTGGAGAGTTTACACACGGCGTGTTTCTTTTTCGCAATTATAAATTGTTACTTTAGCCACGTTGATACGTCGTTATTCAGAGCTGACGGGTGGCACGCGAGAAACGGTTGTATTTGCTCGTTTCCGACAGAATGCGGCAATTTCATTCAACCAAGATGCCGCACATTCCTGGAACCAATTTAGTAGTAAACTCACAAATCAACATTGTTATCCCCACCCCCCAGCCCCCCACAATTGTCATTTTTGTTCCGATTTAATTACGGCGCTCTCAGAGCCGAAGTCAATGAGCGCATTAACATAACCGTTTTCCATTTACAACACACTCTCGCTCCTCGTATATATATTCTGTTTAGCAACACATGTAAAAACAAACCTTCCCCGTATAGCTGTCCAATAATTGTCAAATGTTGTTAACAAGCAACTATGAAGGCCAGCACGGCACAGAAGGGGGAGGGTGACCAGCACCACGCCCAGAAGCCTTTTGCATTCCGAAAAAACATTAATTTAATTAGTCGGCCGATAACATCGTAAAAATATAGAACGTAGTGTCTGGAAAATTTTGGCGCCGGCTGACTGCATGGCTGCCTTCCCCCCCGCCTCTCTGCGGTTTCCTCACGCCCCCGTATCATTGTCTCGTCCATGACCAGGCATGGAATTATGCGCGCGTTACAAATCGTATCATTCTTATTCTAAGTGGCAACGTTCACACACGGACGGCACCGGCTACTAATTTGAGGCCGAGTCGACCTCGGGGAGGCCCAGGACTGGGTCAAAAAATCTCAGCGAGCCGGAATCGAATCCGGGTGGCCGGGTTCGTAGCCCAGCCGGCTACACCAGAACTTCAGAAAAGACAGGGCAAAGACAAAGATTCCCCGTATCGCCTTAACAGACTGTCGAGGCAAGTGCCGTTAGCAAGGAGCACCTATGAAGGTCGACACGGCACAGGAGGGGGTGGGTGACCAGCACCACGCCCGGCCGCCTTTGTCTCCCTAGTGGCGATGTTTACCCACAACGCACAAGGAAACTCATTTGAGTCCGAGTCGACCTAGGGGAGGCCCAGGACCGGTTCGGAAAAATCGTCACTGCTGTTGGCCCCGTGAGCGGGATTCGAACTCGGGTCCACCAGGTTCGTAGCCCCAGCGCGCTCCCCCACCGAGCGCCACCAGCTCCCCACACTTCAGACAAGACACAAGACGCGCGCACGCACGCACGCACGCAGAGGAAGCACGCTGCGTGCCGTCTGCTCGGCGCTCGGCGCACGAGAGCCGTGGAGCGGCGGGCCTGCCCCGTGGCCTCGAGGCGCTACATAAATAATGACGCGGAGGCGCGGGGACGCAGTGCCGGCTGCAAGCGACCGCCGCCGGAGCTGGCGGGCGGCGCAAACCCGCGAGCTCTGTCGCACGGCGGTGTGAATGCTTCTGTCAGGCGGCGGTGGGAAAAACAGACAGCTCCGGCGATCAACGTTCGTACGGGCACGCAACCCGTGTGTGCGTTGCTGTGCGTTTGCTGTGCGTGTGCGCGCAGTGTTTATTTATTTTTTATTGTTATTATTATTATTATTATCATCATCATCGCTAGGGATGTCCCCAGTCATCCTCCAAGTGCTGCTGTGAAGATTAGGAGCGACTGGACGCATCTGTCTCCGCAAAGCACCGACAACAAGGACGTGCGCTGGTTGGAGCACATTTTCTCTCCGTCGTCGTTTCTCGTCTGCCGATAGACAAGCCAACAAGAAGTAATCGATTTTTTTATTTTTTTTTCTAATTGAATTTTTTTTGTTTCCTTATTGGGGTTTTTTTTTTTCTCCTCTCTGCATATTGGACATGCCTTCGGACAGTTCTGGCAAAGAAAGCCTGGATCAGTTTATTTTATTTTATTAAGGAAGTGTTTGTTTTTCACTCTACGTGACGATGAAATGACTCTACTTAAGTAGCCACTTAGGGTTTCTTGCGCGGCTCCAACTCACGTTACCCGGGGTAAGTGAACTTCTCATCGATTTCACAGCGTTTTTGTGTCCAAATACACATTTGAATACGTCTTCCTGGAAAAGATTGCCGACTAAAACACATACCATACACATCCGTTTAAGTATTGCATTTAACGACGATACATTTCAAACCTTGCGTATGCGAGATACACATTAGTCAACGCATGCGCGCCCAATTGATGGGTGGATTTATTTCTGATCACTTGCCGCTGTTGCCAAGATTTCTGTACGCTGCCATAGGGCGGGTCGGTTAATACATACGAGCAAACTTAATTTGGGGTAAGCGACACACCCACAAAAAAATATATATTCACGCACGAACAAAAAAAACTTCAACGATGCGAGCGGTTTGCGGGGCTCCTTCCTCCATGGCCGGGGGATGCGCGTGTGCAACTCCCCCCGGGAAATTTTTGGATTGGTCGCGACGATGAACTCCCGCCCAAAAAGCACGAACGCTCCGGTTTGTTATTCGCTCGCAAACGGAGAGACGCGAACGCGACAACAACAACCTCGGTGCATTCCCGAGAGCGGCCGTCGGCCACACGACACTAGCAAGGTTACCGAGCAGAGGACAAACTAGCAACGCCGGCCGTTCGCGTTCCCCCCCCCGCACCACCACGCGATAACTCTGCAGGTAAGCGTCGTGTGTGTGTGTGTGTTTGTTCGCTCGCCCGCCCGACCGGCCCGGCCACTCGCCCGAACGCGTTCCTCGATTCGGTATTGATCTGGTTACCCGCTGTTCTGCAGATGCTATTAGAATGGTTAAAAGGTAGCGGATTCAATTTGGTTTAAGTAATTAGCTCGAGGCTGTTCTCCTCCTGCAGCGAAAGACGAGCCGATTGCAAATGTCATTCGATTTCGCATCCAGAGCAGCATCATTATGTAAACGCGATAAAAGCAAAGTTAGAAAAAAAACAAATAACTAAAGCATCGTTAATTAATAATTAGGGTCGTGAAATACATCTGGATTCTGTTGTGGGTTTTTTTCGCAGCAACAGCTTTGACCTTTGCAAATAAGCAGAACGGTATTACCTCTTTGAAGAAAAACAATTGCAATGTCGATTTCTGCACATTCGATCGCTTTGTCTTTTCTCCGGAATGCATTGAATGATTTTGTAGCCAAACTGCCCTCTATCTCATAAATGCTAACGTGGCAATTACATTTGCATATTTATTTTCTCAATCCTTTGACACCGCAGGTGTGTGTGATCGTGGCAACAAAGATGATCACGAAATAAATACAATTCCACATGTATCCGTAATCCGCAAAGGACAAACCCGAAGTGTAAATGTCAGACCTTTGACAAGGTCTTCCGAGACAGCAATGTGACATTTTGAGGTCAAAAAGCGTGTCCTCAAATGCTTCACGCTCGCTCAAGTGTTTAAGGACAAAATGCATTCTTACTGAGTGTTCGACGTTAAATTGTGATCAATATCGCCCGATCAATGAAGGAGATTTGGGTGGCTGCTTCAAGCAAGTGCATTCATTAAACGGCCGAAGCAAATGCAAATTATTCAGATGTAATAATCAAAACACGAGCACGTTAACGATGCAAACGAGGTCGGTCAAAACCAGTTACCTTTCGCGAAACCGGAGGAAAATTTGTATTGCCGCGCTGTGAATAGACAATGTTTGTTCAAGTTGCTAGGGGAGCACATTTTTATCGTCGTTTGCAAGATTAAAATACCAGCGCGTCCGCAGTTGGAATTGCACGCCGCAGACTGAGTGGGTGGGAATGAAAAAAACTTGTTGGTCTATTAGTGGAATTTCACCTGCATGCGACTGTCATCGATACAGCTTATGGGTTTGTAATGCGTCTCGGCACGGCAGTGCCAAGACCCACGGCTCTTCAATTGGGAGCTGCGTCGAATTCACCGATCATTTTCTTTTCCATCTAATGCTTCTGTTGGCGCCGCATTTTCCCCTCGAAGTAAAGTGTTTTTTTCTTATTTATCTTACATTTAAAAAGGAAATGTAACCCGTTAAGAAAGCTTCAGTCGAAGGGATGATGGTCAACGCTCGAGAACAGTAAATGAGCGACAGCCGTGCAATAGGATGCATCTGAGTGGATGCCCATCGAGGTGGTGTGTTGCATCGCAGGTCTGTGAGAGACAGGGAGAGCTTTGGGACCTCTTTGTCCAGCAGAGGATTAGCGATGACTGATATTGATGATCAATATTTATCCTCCGTCACCCTTCACTTCCCCCGGCCGCTCGGCCTGGCGGGGTGGCGCAGGCGTGGAGCGTACAGCTCGCGATCTGAACGACACGAGTTGTGATCCCAGTCGGGGTTGACTCAGTGCAATCATCCCTCCAGGGTTGATAACACGAGCACCTCTATGTGCAGAACAACAACAGTGGTTGCCCTATGGAAAGGCTTGGCCCTGCCACAGGAATGAGGAATCTGCAAATTAATATACTGTCAATTTGTACAGATGTACGTTTTCACGGCTCGATTCATGATGGTTGCTCTTCAGAGCTGTTCTTTCGGGATAGACACGTTGGAAGCATCCTGATGGTGCTCAGGAAGCTTCCAACGTGGGAGACGAAACGTCGCGAGTGAGAGAGGAAGAGCGCTTGACACGGCAATCCCGAAAGAACAGCTCTTAAGAGTAACCATCATACGTCGCTGTATCGATCCACTGCTAGATGAAGGCCTGCTTTACGGCCTTCATCACAGCTGGTCAATATTGTTTGACGAAGGCGGGCAGGTGGAACTCACTTCACATCCCCGTGTGCAAACCCATTCCGGGACTGCTCTCGTCACACTGCATCTGATAAGTAGCCGATCAACATGCAAAGCAAGAACGAGGTGGTCACGTGGCGCTGCAGCATCGCCCCATCAAAGCGTGGCAGCATGGGTGCTGCTCACTGGTGAGCTTCCAGCGGTGCGTGTTTTACATGTTTGCTGGGTTAGAAGTAGCCAGGAGGGGGGTGGCGTATGTGCCATGCCAGCTATCTGTTTAACGTGGTGCAAAGCCACTTGAAAATTCCAGACAGCTGGAAGGCTGTGTTTTGCTTAATTGTGCATGCAATGGTGCAAAATGCTAGCGCAAATCGAATAAAGGTAACCATCAAACCCCCAGGGTACGGCCTCTTAAGCCGTCCACCAAAGCGGAAAAAACCCCCGCGAGCGTTCAACACGTGAAAATTAAACAAACGCTGCCCTGAATTACAACGAAAAAGGAAAAACCACCGTATCCTGCTGGGTTCCTCCCACAGTAGAAAGACATGCTGCTGCCTATGTTAATTGGCCTGCTGACTCAATTTCCCACAGTGCCCTGCGATGGACTGGTGTCCCATCCAGGGTATATCCCTGCCCTGCGACGTGTGTCTGCCGGGATAGGCTCCGGCTCACCGCGACCCTCTACAGGATGAGGCGGATACTGATTGTGAATAAATAAACCATTTCCTGCTCGAATAGGCACTGCGGTGGTGCTCATCTCCCCGTTACAGCCCTAAGCCAGTGGTATAAATTCCACGTTGCTATGGTGGGAAGTAGGTCTGTCCATAGGACAGCCCCCGTTGACATCCCACAAATTAGTACTCGTATCATCCAACCCACAAAGGGATGATGGTGTGAGTCAACCTCGAAACAGGACTGGAACTCACAACATGCCGCTCGCTCTACCGGTGTTGAGCCACCTAATCGATTCCAAAATACAACCTGATGTAAATACGGTAATTTTAAGCGCAACTAAAGCGATTAAATTACACGAGTGTCCGACACGCGGCTTGCAAGTCAGACGAGCTCGTGCGTCAAAGCCACGTTACGATATCGTTGATAATGTAGCGAAGCTTATGGTTTTATGGCCTCCCCTCTCTGTCGCTCACACCTTCTCATCAGCTTTTAAAATTTCGTATTGCGTTCCCATTGATTGTCCATAAACCGTGTGGTGGTTACACAGGGGCTCGGTAATGTCCACTGACGGGTCTATTTTATACAGGCGACCATTAGAGAGAGCGCATGCTTCGGAAGATAGCCCCAAGTAAAGTGGTACATCGTACGACACAATCAACTCTTGGCACCTGACAAGACCACGAGTCAACACGTTTTTACGGAATGCTTTATAAAGGTTGCGAGCGCAAAACAAATGCCCGAGCGTTAATGGTTTCGCGTTGCTCCTTTTGGCGACAAGACAGGCAGAGTCACCGTATCCGCATGGAGAACGGCGAACGGCAATTCCGTGACCTCGCACAATTCAGGTCCATAAATTGTTCGCTTGACAGTGTAATTAACAGGGGCGATGATGCAACAGCCACTAAAGGCAGCATTGTAAAAATGACATTGCGTACACTGTACCCTAATCAGAATGCATCGCACATATTTCTGCAATTTTTGTATTTTTCTTTCCTGGTAATAATACCAATGAGTTATCCGGAGAACGGTCATTGAGTCTTTAAGGCTGTTTCTCTGCGTGTTTGTTGTGTCGTAGAAATCCTGTAAAAAATCTTGCAGGCTCATTGGGTATTTTATGTTGTAATAATAATCTATATTTATCTGACGGTTGCTCTTAAGAGCTGTTCTTTCGGGATAGCCGTGTCGAGCGATCTACCTCTCTCCCTCGCGACGCTTCGCCTCCCACGTTGGAAGCATCATCAGGCGTGGGAGGCGAAACATCGCCAGGCACAGCGGGAGGTCGCTCGACACGGGTATCCCGATCGAACAGCCCTGAAGAACAACCATCATGAAACGAGCCATCATGAAATAAGCCGTGAAACCTACATCTATATTTATCTATCTTATTTCAAGAGGGTCCTACATTGGGATGTTTAGCCACTTCCATTAATGGGCATTTGGTGCATGGGAGGAAACTTGGATAACCATAAATCCACGCATTCAAAGGCATGACACTCAAAACTCTGCATAGATGGATTCAATCCATTGACAGACTCGTTCCAGTCAGCGGACCAAACCTATAATTGCGCTGCCATCTGCTGGCAAATCACAGGCCGATGCCTACAACACCTGGGATGTACTGGTGGTCTCCCATCCAAGCACTCGCCAGGGTGAAATCTTCTTAGCTTCCGAGACCCACCGACGATTGGACGCGATGATTGGACGCGATGATTGGACACATTCATCGCGTCCATTATAAATAATAACTGGCAAAAAAACCCCCAAGAGGTATCAATTGAAATCACGCATTCTAGCATCTTTATTAGAACTCAAGACTTTCACCGAGTCAAAAGAAAAATAACCAGCAATGTGTAATTTACTCTAATTGTAAGCAAGCCTGTGCTACCGCGTGTTCAGTGATACGCGGTAGGTGTAATGCATTTCAAGGACTTAATTTTGTTGAATAGAGTGCTCCTCTAGTCATTAATCAATACATCAGAAGCGACTGAGCTGGCAAACAAGCATGCGAGTGTGGCTTTTCCCTTCACTAAACATTTTATTTATAGCCCAGCTACAAATGCCGCAGTGTTATTGTACGCCTATGTTTTCTGCACGCTAACACAAGCCGATGAAATTGGGACAATTCGACCAAAAGTTGTTCCAAGAACTGAAAAGTGAACAAAGGCAATGTTCAGACAATCGCTCCGCAAAAACACGACACCGTTAGAATAATGCCATCGGTTAAAGGGTTCCATCAATGCAGTGACAGCCACCCCACGGCGAATTATAAAAAAACAAAAAAGTACCGCCTTTGTCATTCCGTGCCAACTGGTTCACAATCACGGCCTTTAATCAGTCGCTTGTTTACACCCATTGATTTGCTATTTCTTTATTGCGCGCATCGCCACGGAGAGCCTGCATCTTGCTATTCTCTGTAAGCGCGTCAAGGGGGGGGGGTGGCGGTTGGGAGGAGGTGGGGACTAGGCGCTCCGCCGCTCTCAGAGATCAGCCTCTCGCTGTGGGAAGCACACAGCGCCATGGCAGCTATCTCAATGTCACGCCAAGGTCGCGGGCCCAGACACCTGCTATTTACGGCGCCTCCCTCTCACTCACACTCGTCGGGAGGAGATGTGTGTGTGTGTGTGTGGGGGGGCCGCTCAAATCTGCTGCGCTCCCCAGCAGGCAACGTCGACACGGCCCACGTTGTAATTTGCAAATTAAGATTCTGTGCTGTGCGCAAACCGACAGGGATCCCACCAGGTTCCTTGCCCATAGCCCCCCTCCTACTTACAATCACTAGTCCGCGAGCCCTCTGGAGTCTTCCCCTTCTCTCTCATTCTCTCGCCTCGGCACTCCGACTTTCCCGTGCAATTTTAATTAGCGAGACGGGGACGCGGGGAGTGGTGCCCACGTGTTGCCCGAGTGAATCAGAGACTCGTCCCACGGCCCCGTCGTCTGTGGCTTATTCGTGCGCAGCGTGGTTCGTGACACAGTCCCGGGGCCTGGCACGGCCGTCCCTTAAACCCGTCGCTGCTAATGCTGGTGCCCGCGTTGGTGCCAGTGCTGGTGGTGCCAACGATTGGTGCCAAATGAGCAGCGAGTGCAGCGGAAGCGGCGTTTAACGCAATCCCAAAGCCATCACCACTGGCGTGGCATGGCTGTGCCTTAGCCGTCGGTGCAAATGCTCGTGCCAGTTTTGGTGCCAGTTTTGGTGCCAACGTTTGGTGCCAAAAGGGCAGCCGGTTGGAGAGGAAGCCCCATTTCACACAGTCCCAAACTCACATCACGACTGCGGTGGAACCACCAGCATAGACACTCCTGCAGGCGCTCCAACGCCGCCCTCCCGCTGTCAATCGTGCAGCACACCCACCCTGCCGGAGCACATATGGATTTATGACACGTACCTGTGGCTGATTAATCCGTTCCCAGTGCCGAACTACGCCTACATGAGCTAGGGATGCGACGCTGGGAGGTTCATTTGCTTTGCACAAGCGTCGCTGACTGGGGCTTGGAATACCGCGCGCACACACTGCACTCGAATGTTAACCAGTCCAAGGGCACGATAGTTATTTTGCTGCCGGTGACCGACCTTGGGGCGTCAGGCGTTTGTCCTGTGTGTGTGTGTGCGCGCCTCCCCGTCTCCCCTGAAGCTTATAGAATTAATAAAAGACGTACAACCGACGCCGCGCGTTGTTCAAGGCAACACATTTCGAGGCGAAACAATGATGAAAGGTATCGGTTGAATCGAATCATTTAGCAAGCGTCGAGACGCTCGGGAATTTGACCAGAAAACTAAGCGCGATGCAATTTACTCTAATTCTAAACGTGCGTACACGATGACGTTTTCAGTGAAACGCGTTCACGGCAATGCATTGCAAGGATTTAACTTTGGTTGATGAGAGAGTGCCGGCAGCACGGTGGCGCGGTGAGTAGCGCTGCCGCCTCACAGAAAGAAGCCCTCGGGTTCGAATCCCGGCTCGGGTGCCTTTCTGTGTGGAGTTTGCATGTTCTCCCCGTGTCTGCGTGGCTTTTCGCCGGGCACTCTGGTTTCCTCGCACAGTCCAAAGAGACATGATGCTGCATAGTTTAATTCGCCTGCAGACTAAATTGCCTGCCCCTGGTGCCCTGTAATGCAATGGCGTCCCAAACTGGGTTATAGCCCCCAACTCTACGCAGCTCATCACAGCATCTACTTCGCGCAACCTCTGCACAACGCCGATTCTCGGTCGCCGCACCCACAACCCAGAACAGCCTGTAGCCACATCTATTACGCCAAACACAGTCCTCCCACAACCTTCAAAAAACGTTTACAAAGACACCTATTCATCGACTCGTAACAAACCGACTGGGCCAAGCTCCGCGCCTCCGAATCAACGGGCGCAACGCGCCCGGAGAATATGTGCGAGTTATAAATATATTATTAATATTGTGTCCTGTGTCTGCCGGAATAGGCTGCGGCTGACTGCAAAAGCCTGTACAGGATTAAGCGGTTTCGGACAACGAATGAATGATGAGAGAGCGCCTACGGCACTGTCTGTGCCCGCGTGTGAATCGTTTCACCGCTGCTCTCGTGTGGGCAAGTTTCACGGTATAGGACGTACATGTGAAGAAGCTGTCCAGAAACAGTGGCCGTGTTTACGTTGCAGGGAGAGGCCACGGGACACCCGAAAGAACACCTCTTAAGAGCAATTCTCATACATCGAGCCGTGACAACCTACATCAATACACAGGCAGTCTGTCAAACAAAGGAAGGTCCTGAGCCTGAACTTCGATTGCGGCAGGGAGTCGAGAGCACAGATGGTTGGGGGAAACGACGTTGCAGAGAGAATAAGCGACATCTTGCTCAGTGGAGGTGGACCGAGGGCCTTCTGGAGTGAGCTTCGTTTGCCGAGCGGAGTGTGCGGAGTGGAGGGCAGTAGAGTGAGCCGAGATGGAATAGATACAATAGATCGAGACGAGACGGGAAAGGCAGGAGGAAGTCGATTGAGATGAGACGGGAGAGTTGGGAGAGTGTGTGTGGAAGGGAGTAGAGCCAGGCCAGATCGAAGAGATAGATAGGCGAGCGCGCGTGGATGGGAATAGATCGGGATGAGAGGGGGAGAGGCAGAAAGGATGCGCAGAAGGACGTCGGTCGAGATGAAATGAGGGCGGCACGGTGGCGTAGCGGTGAGTAGCGCTGCCGCCTCACAGCAAGAAGGCCCCGGGTTCGTATCCCGGCTCGGGCGCCTTTCTACGTAAGAGTTTTTATGTTCTCCCCCGTGTCCGCGTGGGTCTTTGCCGGGCACTCCGGTTTCCTCCCACAACTTAAAAAAAAAACTCATTAATTATTTGGCCGATAACATCCTAATATATAGGAAACAGTGGTGTCGCAATATGGCGCCGACAACACCGCCTGGCTGCCTCCTCCGCCTCTCACGCCTCTGAGTCGTTCTCTCATCGACTGAGTACCTTCGACAGTGAATGAATATGTGCCACGCGTTAGAAACGTTAAATTATTATTATTATTATTTGGGAATGTGGAGGGAAGGAAGAGAGTCCTTCCTGCCTGTGGTGCGGTTGTGTTGGTGTTTCCAAGCGCCACAATCGCACCACGGCCCGGCTCGGTTTAAACCCCGGGCATGAGCGGAATAGGCACCACGCGCGGCCGTGCCTCGGCTGCGATCCAACCGACAATCTCGAAACATTCTGACCACGGCCAAAGCAATTCTTGACTCGCCACAGGCGTTTTATCTTCATAAACCATTG
>JAZEWU010000014.1:3964891-3976079 GCA_036362915.1 Geotria australis
GTACGGATTTTAATTTGCGCCTCCCTGCGAGAATGTGTCGGCCTCTTTGTTTGCGAATCGCCTCGCCCGCTCGAGGCTTTATTGCGTGTCACTCGGACGTCGGGCCACGGGCGCGTCCTGGGATCGCGTCGGCTTGGAATGGCAGAGCGGAGTGCCCGGGTGTGCGCGCGTTTCGGCGACCCCGCGTCAATCTGAATCCGCACGGTGTTTCCGTCTTCTTCTTCTTCTTTGCGATTCTTCGAAGCACGATGGTCAGCCTCTGGACATCGTTGTCTTTCAGCTCGGCCTCGAAGTGTTTGGTAGAATTCGCAGGTAATACCAAGTATTACCTGACAGGTGTTTCCGTGAAACTAACGAATAAAACTTCCCTGGGCTTCTAAGTGGCATCTTGTCACTTTGATTCTTTCAAGGTGGGAAGTTTTCTAAGTGGGTCGAAGTGGGCTGGGGGGCACGGTGGCGCAGTGAACAGCGCTGCTGCCTCACAGCAAGAAGTGTTGCGGTTCGATTCCAAGCTCGGGTGCCTTTCTGTGTGGAGTTTGCATGTTCTCCTCGTGTCCGCGTGGGTTTCCACCAGATACTCAGGTTCCCTCCTACAGTCTAAGTTAATTAACCTTACTAAATTGCCCACGATGCCCTGAGATGTTGTAGCTCAACGGTTCCTTACAGCTTAACTAAAAACTCACTAAAGTGCCACACGGCCGAAACAAAATTGATCACAGGTAATATCCACTTCAGTGTTTCTCATAGTAAATTGCTGTTACACACGTGGACACTCGTCTTCACCAAGTGAGAAAACACAACAGTCAGTGGCCTATTTGCTTTAACGGAAAAAAAATCACGTTTATAACCTTCCTTTTATTCAAATAAAATATTTAAAACTACCCCTGCCACCTCTTTGGCAAATAGCCCCTTACTTTTTTTCCCAGAACTTTTGAAATGCATTAAACAAAATCTGAAAGGAAATCGAGATGTGATGCTTTCTTGACCTCCGGAAGGGGTCACCGAAAAATTGGATTGGTACAGAAAATCCGAGCGTATAAAGCGAGGCATGAAAGCCGTGGGTTTGTCTAAAATGCGCATTGGAGAGCTGAGTCACAGACATCAATTGGGGACGTCACATCAGAGCAGATTGAAAGCCAGGCCATTTAATTATAATCCAAAGCTCGCCCTTCTAAGTCCCTTTTAAATTAATGCTGGCATTACAGATTCACATGCGGGGACTCATCGTCACGCTGAATCACACGTGTGTGTGTGTTTGTGTGTGGTTCGGAGCGTCCAAGTGGCATTTCCCAACGACACAAGGTTGCCTCTCCGCCTTGCTGAGGTCACGTTTGGCCCGCAGTGCTATCCCGCCCAGCATGATAAAATGCCTCAAAATGAAACATTCATTGCGTTTCCCCGTTGGTTTTAACAAAATATAATGTATGGAGAGGCTGCCTCGCCAAACACTTGCATCTGAAGATCAATCACACATTACAGCCATGACAGCTTCAATACACCACCCAGCGGCAAGTATATATATAGAAAGCCTCTTTACTTCACCGTGGAAACATGGTATGTGCTTTCCCAAGCACACGGTGTTAATAATAACAATAACACACGGACTATTTTCTCATCCACTGGTGGTTAAATGTTCTCCCAAAACGGTGGGGGTCATGACCGTTGTTCGACCATACTTCACCACGCTGGTCATTGAGGCTCAGTGATTTAACGGCCTCGGACTGCTTTAACCGTCACTCGCCACTGATGGTAGCTGTGCACGGGGTATTGAACGAAACGGGGTCCCTGGGTTCATAGCGCAATGTGCCAACCACTGTGCCACTGCTTGCATCACTGGGAAACTCTAGCTAATGATAAATGTATCCACGTTACAGGCAGGCATCTTCACTACAGAGAAAAATATTGGAGTATCGTATATATCCCTGACGTAATTTTTGTTAATGTGTGAATATTATTAATTTCAATATAAATGCAACATTGCCAGACTACCTTGTCTTACGAAACAGAATATCTCGCCAAAGCTCTGGCACGTAACCTTTTCACGAGGCATTATTTTTCCACCGTAAACTGCCGTGTCAACTAAACATTAAGGATATTTCACATGGAAAAAATCGAGACCATTATTTTGACCTTGGTTGGGTCTGCGAAATGTTTTCAAAATTGCACCTCCGTAACAGTAATCTTGTGCAAAAGTATGTTCTTGAATGTCATTCGGGGACATGAATTTGTAAATAATAATAATAATCCAAAAAACATGTTTTTTCTCAAAGTTTCTCATTTACCAGCAATTTTACAAAATGTGTTTTACAAATGTTTTTAAGGCCCCAGATCTCGGCCTTAGATTTGTTTTCCCCCCATGATCATTTCCTTCAAGGTACAGGGGATACAACCCGTCATTTCAAAGATATCTTGTCATAATTTTATTTCATCTGAGATATTTAGGGAATTGAATGTCAGAGGGTTATGCCAAGGTCCCCCTATTAAAAATTTAGGGGAAAAGCACCACGCAATTACCACATGACAGGCAAAAGTGCTGAGAGCTATAACCAAGAGTGGTTCAAAGTCCACCTGTCTTTCACCAACAATGACAGAGCCACAAACACTTATCCCGCACATGTGCGTTGAGCCTTCTCTGAGTCAACACGCCATGGTCAAATAGTTTTGAGGAGGTACAAAAAACGATATGTCCCTATAATGACCAAATTACCCGGAATATACTCGATCTTGTCAGGTCCCGAAAGTTAAGCAAGTTTGAGCCTGGATTGTGCTTGGACAGGAGACCACACTGCATGCCAGATTTGTATAAGCTGTGGCGCTACGTGGTGCTCCGTCGAGGCCGGTGCGGAAAAAAGCCAATGTTGTACTGTACCATACTCCCACTTCTATGCGTCCCACCTTAAACCACCACACTGGTCCGTGTGGGTTAAAGTCAGGCTGCAGGCAGCACAGTGATAATGATTGCGCCTCACAACACTTTGTACCTGAGTTCGATTCCCAACTCAGGTACATTTCTGAAAAAAGTCTGTTTCCTCTGTCCCTGTTATGCGTGGATAACCTCCAGGTTCTGTATTTTTCCTATACCTTCACAATTCTCAATTGCATTTATACACAACAGGATTTGCCCACTACTGCAAACAAAACTTGACAGGACCGTTGTGAAAAGGTTAGAGACTCGGCGAAGCTTTTGTGGGTAAAAAACATTGGTAAATATTCCCCACACACTGTACAGTGTGGGGAAATCCTCATCCAGCAGTGGAACTGACAAGTAGACGCGCCTGGAGAATATGCGAGCATTACAAATATATTAAGATCACACGTCCACAAACGTAGAAAGAGTCATGCAAACCTCAATGTCTCACTGACATTTATATTACCTCCATCGTATCACCTCCTGATTTCATATATTGGTTATGTTGGTCTTCTTCTTTGCGATTCTTCGAAGCACGATGGTCAGCCTCTGGACATCGTTGTCTTTCAGCTCGGCCTCGAAGTGTTGGTTAATTCGCACATTTATTGTATAGCAGGAATCCTACTTCCAGAGCTTGGAAGCTCACTGGGTATTTTCTCCTGTAATCTTCTTCTTTGCGATTCTTCGAAGCACGATGGTCAGCTTCTGGACATCGTTGTCTTTCAGCTCGGCTTCGAAGTGTTTGGTAGAATTCGCAGGCAACACCAAGTATTACCTGACAGGGATCGCGACGTGAACGCTTCTACCTTGACCCCCTCTCCTGTAAACACCTATATATCTATCAAGTCACATCTCATTCGAATGATCAAGCATAATATAATAATGAAAAATAGAGGGTATGAGCTGCGTGATGTATGAGCCCTGTGTTAATGCACCTACCCACGTGGTTCAACATATTTTCATGATTTTGGGTCACAATTCAATTGAATAATCGATCAATCACCGTTTTGCCGATGCAATGCGTGTAGTGAATGACCACATGCTTTTTATAAGAACCAATTATGAACAACATGTACAAAAAAGCCAAGGATTGTATCAACTCACTGCCGGAAAAAGGTCTCGCCATGCCAAGTCGGTCACTGTTGACTTTATCGTACTGGTGAATGTTGTTTTGGTGCAGTGCAATGGCCTCAGACCGGTTCAGATACCAATACCAATGAAGTTAACCATGACCAGCAATCTGACTCGGTTTGAAAAGTTTGCAGTGTGCTAACCGCTACGCCGCCTCTCCACCGAATAATCCGCAAAGCAAAACGAATTGATTCAAATGCGTACGATCAATGCGTACATTGTAAGAATAAGTATAATTTCTAAATCAATCGATCAATGGATCGTCGCAAGCCTGTTACGCGTGTAAAATTAAATTATCTAAATGTTACCACCTTTATTGCTCACATTTGTCGGTCTCTTGATTTAGCGGTTCCATTCATCCTGAGCGTGGCATCGTCCGTGTGATGCTGTCAAGTATTACATATTATTAAAGATCAAGGCGTGATCGTGGCCAAAGGCTCGGGTGCAAACCTCGCCGACACTTTATACCTTTTGCCAGTTCCCACCACAGCTGCACGGTCGAGTTCTGATTTGCCCCTCTCGCGAAGAAGGGAGGAACGCTCGACACGGCTCGCCCGAAAGAGCAGCTCTTGAGAGCCATGGAAACCTAAATCAATACTAACTTACCACTTTCTCTTAACTCTCAACCTTGGTCCCTGAACTTATAGAGACCGGCCCACTGCTAGGCCTGTCTCAGTCACAGGCCTCACCCATCCTGGACACGTCTCACAAAGCACAAGCTTTTTTTTGTCGTGTTCTCTTCTGGAATTCTGCCTTGCTTTTCCCATCTTGCCACTAGATTCCTGGTATACGTCTGCTTGATGAAGCACAACTATGAGTTTATTGTAATTGTTTGTCAGAGCATTTCAACAACGCGTTGCAATTAGCGCCGTTGCTCAGATACTTATTCTCCACCCCCCCCGCCCCCGAGGGCAGCTGAACTTTAAGACGCAAACTCAACACGTAGCTCATCAGTAAATTGTCATCACAAGGAGACTGATTGCAGGGTGGTGGTTAAAACACTACACGCACGCGCGGTGACGCAACCACGTGGTCGACTGAACTACCGCTGCAATTGAAGGCAGACGAATGACAGATTGCGATGACAGGTCTGACAATCAACACAGCCAATGTATTTTTTGAAAACCATCATTCCAAATCTGAAATCCCTTATACCCCATATGAGCAGGCACCTCAGAAGGACGTGCCCAAGACGTTACGATTAATCATTTAACGCAGCCTCGGGGCTGCCTGTGAATCCACTCACACAGCTGATGCCTCTATCTCATCCATCCCATCTCAAATTAAAAAGCACACAATGTGTGTTCCAGGACATGCGAGTAGGAACGCACGATAAGCATTCGATATGCAGTAAGCAAAAACAAGCATATGGAGAGGTGCATGCTTACAATTGCATTAGGAGACGGGGCAGGGGAAACACGTGGATTATAGAACATAAGCACCTTAGAGACATCACATCGCCTGTTTAGAAAAACACGTGGGTTTAGGCAGGACGCTGCCGTGAGAATAGATGATGACTACTGTGCGGGAGGGCCTCCGTAGGTAGATGTTACAGCAGAAAAATACCCAGTGAGCGTGCAAGCTCTTTACGGCATTTCTGCGACACAACACGCGAATTGACAAAAATAAATGAGAATATATAAAAATATAAAAGTGACAAATTAACAAAACATAGGAGGGAACAGGCCCCCGAGAACGTCAGCCATGGAGATGGAATGATGAAATCAGGTTGTCTGCAAACGTCTTGCATCGCGGGACCATGAGGGATGGCGATAGTTTGTGTGGCTCAATTACACGATTCAAGCGGTTAAGGAAAGTGTGCTTAGGTGTGACACATCGATCGAAGGGAAAATGGCCGATGGTCAAGAATATTGACGGAGTGGCGACTAGGGGACTGCACACGTTTAAGAGGATGTCTCCAGGTGAGAGATGGAATGACGAAATGAGCTCCGGTGGAGATGCCACGCGAATCTGTTACATCGCAGGATTGTGGGAGATGGTGGCAGCATGGGCTGGCATTCATCCAGCCGCAGAATGATCATGGCAGATTATAACGTCAATACATTTTTAAGACGCTAAGCAAGGGGCACGTGTTTAGCCTCTTTCATCAGCACCACTACAAAATGGAGGCCCTCACACACTCGTGTCGCAGAGGTTCATTTACAGCTGCAGTCCGAGAACGATGCAGCTGAAAACATTTTATTTTTTTGTACACGGCCAGTTACAGAAGTAAGTTTGGCGGGGAGCCGGCGTGAGGTCTTTTTAAAATGCCACCATCATGTCAGCTAGGACCTGTGGGGTCAGGGGTCACCCCCCGTGTGATTGGCTCCGTTTTGTTCATCACACTCCATCATCCTCCCCACCCCATCTCAAAAAAGAAAAAAAATCTTTCATCTCACGATATGACCACAGCTGTACAGGTTGTGAATCGATGTCACAGCCCTCTGCAAATAAACGGTTTCATTTTTACTGTGATGATTTTTTTTTGCGACAATTGTTGAAATAATCACAACGCAATAAAGCGCCCGTGTCACTCTCCGTGAATTGTGTCGAGAATTTGTTTGCAAACAGGATGTGGTTGTTGGCAGGAATAGTGTGTGGCTTGCTTTTTTTTCCTCCCCTTCTGCTGAAAATGTTGACAAATCAATTAGTCGGTACATTTCGCTCTTGCTTCTAAAAATGCATTTAGCCGCAAGGTACTTTTTGGCTATTTACAGCTTATAACCTTGCATTGATGCAACGAAATTACTCTGCCATTACAAAGCCCTTCCGAAGCTATAGTTAGATTTGTGTGGGCTCTGTATACTTTCACAGACCGGCATTCGCCTTCCGAAGTAAGAGTGCGGGTGCTCAAGCCTTCAGTTGTATGCCGTCGTGGGAAAAGGGAAAAGTTGCAAGTTTATGGGAGATATTCACTGCCGGTTAAATTCGCATCGCGCGCCGTTGCTTTTACGAGGAGTGAAGTAAATACACGAATGAGAATTGATCTTAACGGTTCATCCTTTCGAGATAGGAGGAAGATTTGAGTAAGTTATCGCCTCCACTCGACACGGTTCTCCCGGAACAGCAGCTCTTCAGAGCAATTCTCAAGAGCGATTATTGTCAAACATCCCAACCGTGAAAACCTACATCAGTGAAAATAATCAAATGACTATCCGGAGAGGGGAATGGGGGTCGTGAGGTAAACACATAATTGCATGCATTTATTGATTGACCTAACATATTCTGTAATCAATAAGCGCCGCTTTGATATCGCTCTATGATCGTGTAACTTTCACCGTGCCGGTGGAAACAACCGCGCGGTTGAAGAGTTTGACCGCAGCGCTAAAGTCCATCGCTGCGGGGCAGGTGTTCAAAAAAACCACCCCGCACAGGGGCGGCGAGCGCGGAAATAAGCAACGTGTGCAATCGAGCCACCGCGACCTTGATTAGCAAAAATGCTTAATTTCCAAACGTGGCGAGCGATGTGCTCGTGGCCTCGCATGCTAATGCTTGTTTAAAGACAACTCGAGGGGCTTCATATGGACGCACGCGGTGCGGATACGGAGTAGGGGGTGGAACACCGTGTCCGATCGTCGAATCTTAAAGCTCGAAAACGTAATAACGATTGATGTTTGCCCTTCATCATGAATCGAGCTGTAAAAACCTACATCGGTACAGTAATAACGATTATAATAATTGACAGCCGTTCGTCAACACGCTGCAGCACTTGGGACTCCGCATGTTGTGCCGGTTAAGGGGGGGCTTGTTGTTTTTGACCATACTTCACCGCTCTGCTTCGTACGGATTGGGGAAGCGGGTTCCGTTGACCGGTTCAGATAATGTTCGCCGCTCGTGTTTGCCTTGGCTGGGAATCGTGTGAGCCCTGGCAGCTGGAATAATGAAGCAGTGGTACTGTACCACGCTCCTCCCCACCCTGCACAATGTGCCTTGAAGATAATCCGTTGTTTAAATGTCTCGTATCCTCCGCTGTTAATAATTATAAGAATGAAGGCCTCTCCAAGGCACCGTAATCTACCCAGCACCTGCATGTGCGCCGATTTCATCGCTCCATCTCCGTTGTGGCCAACCCCGTCAGATGTATTCCATCTCATGGCGGTCACTCCGTCATCATTCTTGAGCGCATGCCATCATCCATTCCAGCGACGTCTCCTGCCCAAGAACGCTCCAATTGCTTTTCTTAACAGTTTCAATTGTCATTAACCTGTGTATATTCTCCAATCCATCTATTCCGCCTCCTGTCTCTCAATGTAATTCCAAGCATGAATCACTCCTAGATAATAATAATAATAGCATTTATATAGCGCCTTTCAATACATGCACGGATCAAAACAAGACACTAGCCCAATCAGCACGTAGCTGAATGCACATTTGTTCTGGTAGCTAAGAGGCATCGACGCGTTTTTCCCATGATGTTGTGGAACATAGACATCATTATCCTTTGCATGGCTCATTTGCAACGGTCAATGCATTAACCAGGTGGGAACCCAGGGAGAGAGTCGTTTTTGACTCTGTTGTTGTTATGATTGTACCAAGCTGATACACTGAGAGCCCTAAGATTGAGTGAAGATATATTTAAGACTCGCAGATACCAAACAATCCCATCCCATAGCAGTACGGTACTGTTAAGCAAGATCGGGTGAAGAATAATATAGCCATAATAACAAATACGATTTATAACGCGCACATATTCATTCCATTTCAAACGTATTAATTCGAACAGAGAACGACTCTGAGACACGAGGAAACCACAGAGGCGGGGGAGGGAGGAAGGCAGCCAGGTGGTTTGCCGGTGCCAACATTTTGCCACACACTGCGTCCTATATATTATGATGCTGTCTTCCAATTAATTATTGAGGGTTTTTTTTACAAGGTCCTTTTTTCTTTATCTAGTTACTTGGCCTCCTGCTGCGCAAGTGATGCCACCTGTCACACAAAGCCAACCTTGCCACTCTCTTGCATTGATATTTGTCAAAAAATTTAATTTGTAATGTGGTATAGAGCACCAAGCGAGTGCTGCCATAGGAAACACATTTCTGCAAGGTGTGGCTGCAGTTGGTTTTTTTTCGAGGTGGAGCAGTGGTTAGTGCATCGCAATATTGACCCCCGAGTTGGATACGTGACCAAGGCTAACATCAGTGGTGAGTGATAGGTGAATCGGTTCTGGGACCCTCTCACCCACTACCCACGTGTCTACCATTTCACCAACAAGCACTGATCAGAGTCAAGTATGCTAAACAAAAAACATGACTGACACAATCTGGTCAAGCCTTCACACATAACCAACACAAGGTGTTGAAGGGTGATAGGTTCAGACATTTATATCTGTGAATATATTTCATTTTGTACGGTCTTCACAGAGCTCTAAGTGATTTTTTTTGCTGTATTAAACCATAAACAGACAGAAAGGGTAGCTCAGTATCTATTTCGCAAAAGAAATATTCACGCGAGAGAAACGCAAGAGGATGAGTCCGCCTCTTAGATCTTTTAAATAGCATTAACATAAACCATTATTTTGGTCATCAGTATCGTATTTAATGTCAAGAAGCAATTTGCGACGGAATGCTATTGACACGTTGCATATGACGGTGTATGAAGCTCGTCTCTTGTCAAACGCAGAACAATTTAAGATGTCAGTTTGCATCGCTGCTATGTTCTCATTAGGTAAATGTGATCAAATTTTGTCAAACCCAGTTTCATAACGTGCGGAGACGGCGTTGTTTAAAGCACGGTAAAATGGGTTAGCGTTTTGAAATCTCCACCATTAAGAATTCGCTCACGAGCCATACGTCTCTTTGAAGCGATTCTGCCCTTTTTTTGTTAAACATTTATTTATTTACTTATTCCGTCGGACGTGCCGGGCATAACGGTGCGGTCACAGGCATCGCACGTACAGTAGTGAGCAAACAATAATAATAATAATAATAGCATTTTATAGAGCGTATTTCACCCGAGGGTCACAAACCGCAGCACAGGGGGCGCGGAGAGAACGGCATGTCAACAACGACAGAAAAAAACAACTAATAAAAACCAAAGCAACAAAAATTAAATTATTAAAGCTGTTTCGAATACACTGAAAGGTCGTGAAACTGGCAATATTAAGAGCGGCAAAAATCTGCCAGCGTCCCCTAAGATGGCCGTCACTTCCTGCTTGTAAGGGATTCATTACTAGATTGGTGGACCTTAACGGTTGCGGCCGTTATTAACAGAGAACAGCTTCTATTCTGGTCTGACCGGCGGGGGCTTGCCGCCGAGCCGAGATCCGCCATGCGGCCTGACTAAATGGGTTTCAACTCCGCTGAGGCAGCCCTGATGAGGTTGGGATAGGGTGGGGCTTAAATTTAAAGGGGGTCAGGGGGATTCCTTCCCAGCGTGAACCCATCGCGAGCTCCTTCTCAGAAGCCGGTGGTGTCGCGAGTATCTCTCTCGCTCGAGATGCGGGGGGGTTCCTGGCAGGAACATTATCTAGGTCCTTGGCCTCCCGCTGCGTAAGTGATGCCACCTGTCACACAAAGGCAACCTCGCCACTCTCGCGCGGCACTCCTGCTCTGCCGCTTCCTCCCTGCGATACATTCACTGTGTCGGCTCCAGCGGAGTCTGGCATTCTCCAAGCTCGTTGAGCCGCACTTGTGTACGTGTGTGTGTGCGCGCCTCGACACTTTGGTAGTTTTGACTTTCCCGGCAGACAGACGGCGCAAGGCAGGTGATAATACCCAGGATGGGACATCAGTCCATCACAGCGCACCGGGGGGGGAATTTTGTCAGCCATGCTAATTAAACTAGACAGCGTGTCTTTGGATGGTGGAAGGAAACCGGAGTATCTGGCGAAAACCCATGGGAACACAGGGAGAACGTGCAAACTCTACACAGAGAGGGCACCGGAGCCGGGAATAGAACCCATGTCATTGCTGCTGTGAGGCAGCAGCACTGCTCACTGCACCACCGTGCCGGCCTCACTGTAACTAACGTACGTGTGATATCAAGGCGCTCTGATGTGGGGAAGCCAGACATGGGTGTGGTCCAGGTTAAGGAACTTGCCAGCAATGTTTCGCACCGGATAGATGTTGAGCGCCTTGGGCGGTGCGTCCGTCTCACGAGGAGGCAGCGGGCAGAATGGCGGGGGCGTGATGGCCGGGAGGGGGGTGGGGG
>JAZEWU010000014.1:3976210-3987872 GCA_036362915.1 Geotria australis
ATGTGAAGGACGGCCAAGTCGGAACTTCTCGTGCTGAACGCAGTCCATCTCTCTATGTCAATTCATCGCCGGCATTCGCCAGCCACGCAGACTTGGATAAGCAGCTTGCCGCACTTCACTGGCGGCCTGGCACGGAGACAAGCACCGTGGGGCAGGCGTGCGGTGCATCATCCCCCTTTCACCCAGCAGTAAATTGCATTGTTAGCCGAGTGGCTGCTGGCGTGCGGGTACGCACAGTGCCCGCTTACATTTGATCTGATGTGATGCGCGGGCTCCGGCGCGCGTTGCGTCGCAAAGCCGAGCCGGGAGATTTGCGGAGCGCCACGAAACTCAGGTGTAGCCGTCAATAGGAGTGATTGGGTTGCATCGCTGGGGGAGCCGCGTTCGTTCGATGAAACGCAGCTGTGGCGACCACTTTTTTCCTAAAGCACTCTCGGGCCGCCAAACCGAGGCGATGAATGCGCGCGTTTATTTAAACGGCCGGGTTTTTTTTTTGTATCCTTTAATCGGCGACGGTTTCGAGCTCTTGTTTGTTTTATTTATTTACTTTACCGCCCACTTCATTTATTTATTTTTTGTTCTTCGTGAACGTATCCACCCGCTTGTCTATTTGGTTTTTTTGTGGTTCAGCGACGACTTCGAGCGCATATTTTGTTCGTGCGAGTTTGCGCGAAATGAAAAAAAAGGGGACGCCTGGCGTCGCCGGTGTCGTAAATATTACACGCGCGGCGCTCATTCGCTTTTTCTGCCGCAATTTGAAGTTTTATTAACAAAGCAACACCGGCAGACAGCCTCAAACACCGGGGGCCGAGCCCTGTTTCAGAGTATGTTTAAATCTGTCGCGGGTGATGAAGTACCGCGAGCGCGTTCGCAGGTGAGCCGGCGCCTTCACGGTAAAACTCCGCAGACCCGCGCCTCTGTAGAGCAACGGAGTGAATGGCCTCGGAGCAGAGGGTCATTATTCTGCTGTGTTTTCTCATCAATCAACGGCGCGCAGGGAAATATGCCGTCCGCCTCCTGATCCCAGCCACGATCGCCGCTTTCTCCCCCGGCCGCAGACAACGGGAGAGGCCCCTTCATTTACGATGCCGCTCGGCAATAAGCACGGGGCGCGCTGGTTGCACGGCGCGGCTTCAACACAAATCCCCTTTGCTACACCCGTCGCTCAATTCGAGCGGCTCGTACAGCCCGATGGGATCTCGCGGCGGTGATGCCACCGGCCTCTGCGCCGCGGTCATAACCCAGTCTCGGAACCGCGCAGCTGATGGTGGCATACATCAGTTTTAACGCACTCCTGGGGATCAAGGTAGAAGCGTTCACGTCGCGATCCCTGTCAAGTAATACTTGGTATTACCTGCAAATTCTACCAAACACTTCGAAGCCGAGGAGCTGAAAGACAACGATGTTCAGAAGCTCAACAGATGCCAGAAGCCGCTCAGTCCGGAGCAAGAAGAGAGGCCAATGCCCGCCTTCTTTAAGGCCAGCACTGACTATTATATCTCTAAATGTTGAAGGGCTGTCTGCAACTAAAGAAGAACTTGTTGCAATGGGAAACTGTCATATAACCATCACGCTTCGAAGAATCGAAGCGGATTCGAAACGCACTCCAGCGTTGCGACACCGCGCCGTCGCAACGTTCCCGATGCACCCTTCGTCGCCGGGCATCAACTCGAGCCGGAGTGTTTATTTTATATTTACTTGTTAAATTGTCATCTGCTGGGCCGGCCGTCATTTTTCCGGCCGAGTCGCCCTTGAAATGGAACCCTGTTGCTCAATGGGCCCTACCTCGGGCAATGAACCTGCGGATATGGTTTTGGAATTGCGGTCTGGCGGCGTGCTCGATTTGCCTAACGGTGAGAACATTTCGTGGGCCAGAAATTGGCTCGTGTTGCGGCTTGCGGCGTGGCCGGGAGGGGCAGCCGGTGGTGAAGCCACTCACTGGTGAAAGTGAATTTTCGGGGCCAGCCTAGCCACGCTGTGGGGTATGCCGCAACAGTGCAGGGAGAGTATCGGCCGAGATTTAAATTGCTTTCATTCCGTGCGCGGGCTTTATTGATCCACCCGTGGGTGCTAACGTGCGAAGCTGGCGGTTGAGCGGGCGGGTGAGCGGGCAGGGGGAGGGCGGCGGGCAGGGGGAGGGATTGTCGAGCGGCGGTGATCGCGACAGGGAGGCCAGGCGGGGGCGAGGGACGCGGAATGTTGGCTTGACGGCACACCGAGGCGATTCACGCACAAGTCG
The DNA here is from genome assembly GCA_036362915.1 of Geotria australis. NCBI lineage: Eukaryota > Metazoa > Chordata > Hyperoartia > Petromyzontiformes > Geotriidae > Geotria > Geotria australis. Next base: position 3,978,450 of record JAZEWU010000014.1, read on the forward strand.
GCGGGCCAAGGGAGGAAAGGAAAAGACCTCGGAGGGGGATTTACTTCGCAGCGACGATCACAAACGAGGAAATTATTCTCGCCTCTCTCATTCGTTGCTTTCGGGTTTTTTTGCCGCAAACGGAAGGATTATAATCCCAGGGTGCGCAAGCGTCGGCGGAGGTACGTTCCGCGACCGTGTTCATGACCCGAAACAACGTTAAGCAACGTCGGTGTCGATCATTTTCCATCCATACATCCATTGTCAGAAACCGCTTAATCCTGTACAGGGTCGCGGTGAGTGACATTTTGACGAATCGCTAAGCGTTAACTACCGCGGTTGGCGTACACGCGCATATAACTCGTCGTTGTGCGTTACAACGGATTTGATACTGGACGCTATCACAGTGGGAACACATCAAGTTCGATGCATGTGGTTCTATTCGAAAGGAAGCAGGGCTCGACATTTCTAGAGCTGGGTACAGGGCTGGCTTGACACGGCGCGTGGAGGTCATCCATCTGCCCACGGGTGGATGTTCACGGCACGGCAGACGTGCACTTTCATCGTATCGATCAAGGGGTTTTAGCGGTCAGCTCTTTATATTGATTATGCTTGAGAGGTTGTATTATTTATCCTCGATTCATTACTGCTAGCAACTGTTATGAATATTGTATGACGCTTCAGCATGCCCTAGAGCGCCATTACGTTTTTACGTGATTGTGCAACAAATAGGTACCGTGCTGTATTCCTTCAATGCAATGTACTTTGTTTTACGCCAGAGAGCTGCAGTTGTGTTTACGACAGCAGGTGAGATCGGGCATGTCCTGCTGAGTGATATCGATCATAGGAAGCCAAGCGAAGCAGGTTTGAGCCTAAATATTCCTGAGGCAATCCGACTATGAAACGGGTGTTATAGGCTGTTGCGTGGATGCCACTGTGGGCAGCAGAGGGCAGTGTTGTAAAATCTATAGGCATGAGCTGGCTGATTTTTGGTCTTAGAAAGCTATGCTGGTTTGAGTCTGTATAATCCTCAGGCAAACCAGCAAGCATAAAACTGGCGTTATGGGCTACTGCGGGGTTGTAAAATCCAATGGTGCACCGTGATTCTACACTATCATGTCCAGGCTCAACACTTTCACCACCAACCTGCACTGAGCAGCGTGGAGAAGGATGGTAAAATAACCCCCATGACCTCCCGTACAGGGCGGCACGGTGGCGTAGTGGGTAGTGCTGCCACCTCATAGCAAGAAGCTCCCGGGTTCGAATCCCAGCTCGGGAGCCTTTCTGTGTGGAGTTTGCATGTTCTCCCCGTGTCCGCGTGGGTATTCGCCGGGCACTCCGGTTTCCTCCCACCGTCCAAAGACATGCTGCCAGGTTAATTAGCCTACTGAGTAAATTGCCCCAGCTGCCCTGCGATGGACTGGCATCCCATCCTCGGTATACCTCTGCCTTGCGCCCTGTGTCTGCCGGGATGGGCTCCAGCTCATCGCGACCCTGTACAGGATTAAGCGGTTTCTGAAAATGGATGTATGGATGGACCCCCCCAACTCAGCCGTGGATTGACACATTAATTCAATCATTATATCACAAATTACGAGACACACGGTATTTGTTAAATGCTGACGGTATTCGTTCGAAGAGAGAACGACTCAGAGGCGCGAAGAAAACGCAGAGAGGCGGGGGGAAGGCAGCCATGTAGTTAGCCGGCGCCAACATTTTGCCAGACACTGTGTCCCATATATTATGAAGTTACGGGCCAATTTATTGATTAAATAATTACAAGGGCTGTACAGAGTATTCATATTTGGGGGAGTTTTGGTAGAGTGGGTCACGCACTGCGCAATGGACTTGAGTTTAATTCCTGGCCAAGGATATTATTAGTGACGAGTGATAATTTAACCAGTCCTGACTGGGCCTCCCTCATACACCAACCTTCGTTTCCCTGTACTTATATGCTACCACATCTATGCTTCCTGCCTTCACCAAGCCGAATTAACCAGCACGGTGAAGTATGGTCAAACCATCCCCATGATTAACCTTGATTGACGCAGGACGATTATTTTAAAGGGTTTTTTTTACTACTTAGAGTGTGCAGCATAGGGTTTTAGTTTAATATATTCCACAGTCTTTATCGCCAGAGACACTTTCTCAATGGTATAAAGGATCCCCTTATGGTTGTCTGTGTTATACACACAGATTGTCCTCAGTAAACAACGGACTGAACCGCGTGGTATGATTGAAGGACACAGTGTACTACACACGTAGACACACACACTGAACCCATGACGTATAAGGATGTCCTTGTTAGTCTGGATGGAGTTGATGGAGCAAGCGCTGTTAGTAAGCGTCTATTAAGGTCAGTCGAACACACTAATCACTAGTATGCGCCAACAACAACAACACGTATTTTCCTTTGTTTCCACTGATATAGCATTAAGCTGCAGAGACGGCAGATTTGGTGGCGTTTACACATGTCACTAATATGCATGGCCAGGAATTGAACTTGTCTAGCTGGAGTGGTAGCGATGCGTAAAACGGTATAGACGCTCATACATAATACAGGACGTATATAAAAGGAATTTAAACAACACTTATTCGAATATATGACCATATACGTACACTGAATAATGTTAGGTTTGATTTAAATCGTGGTCAATAATATATTCCCTTTTATGGTGGGTAGTAAATAATTGCTACATTCTGCTCACATAACAAACCTTACTAACTGGCTGTGTCGGGTGGAGGTGGGTTTATGTAATTTTTGTTTACATGACCAAACCCATAAAAGAGACATTTTCAATGACGTTGGTCACGAAAGCCATCCATCCATCCATCCATTTTCAGAAACCGCTTAATCCTATACTGGGTCGCGGTGAGCCGGAGCCTATCCCGACAGACACAGGGCGCAAGGCAGGGGTACACCAAGGATGGGACGCCAGTCCATCGCAGGGCGCCTGGGGAAATTTAGTCAGTTCGCCAATTAACCTGGCAGCATGTCTTTGGACGGTGGGAGGAAACCGGAGTGCCCGGCGAAAACCCACACGGACACGGGGAGAACATGCAAACTCCACACAGAAAGGCACCCCGAGCCGAGATTCGAACCCGGGACCTTCTTGCTGTGAGGCGGAAGCGCTACCCACTACGCCACCGTGCCGCCCCGAAAGCCTTAATGTTAAATTTAAATTGTGCTATCGGTGTCATGTCACGAAACGTCCGTTCAGGAATTTAGCAAAGCAGTGCATCACGTTGTGTTAAATAACGGGCTGCAGAAGTCGACCAGTTAACTCAGTCCAAGATCTCTTCAGCAGACCTGTCGTTTACAACAGGGGTACCGCTGCAAATGCCCACTCACCCCGCGATAGAAGTGTCGTCACGTGGCAGTCATACGTATTTTTACATTTTAATTTTCAAAGCTAGATATTTGTATTTCTTTCTAAACGAAGTTCAAACTCGCATTTTAATCTGGTGACACTCGAGAACACGGATTAATTATGGGTGGCCGAAACCCAGAATCTTAGGCATACAGAATGGCTATGTTATATAACAATAGTGTTTTTTTTAAATAATTCTGTACGTTCTTTTAATCACTCTGTAACTAATTATTTTTTAATGGAAGCATATGTGAAATTGAATCGTGCAGAATCAAAATTAAGTTGGCACTACGCGGTAAATTCTTCTACGCTTTGAGTTACAGCGCTACTTAGCAGGAGGCTTTAATGTTTCTGTTGCGTTGCGATCATTTGGGTCGGGGTTATTATACGCCGCCCGGGTGTTGGCTGCCGCGTGCCTGCTCATAGATACATCGCAAATCATGCCGTTCTTGCAAGGAGATGCTACTAAATCTAAATGCAACAGCCTTGAGTAAACAAGCCTCTCTCACTATGGCCATGGTAAAGGGCGAAGCCGTAATGCTTCTGGTGCACGTAACCCTGGCTCACTTGGCAGATCTCGTCTTTTCCGTATACAGTTTTTTTTATAATAAACATACAAAAAGGCCAAATTCCCCGGCATAGCCTCTACAGACCGGTGCCTTTGACTTAGATTGGTGATGCTTGCGCTACCACTCATTTTGAAGCTGGTTCTTAAATTTAAAGCTGAGATGACCTAAAGGAGGCCCAGGAATGATGCCGATATGACTTGCCACTGACATTAGCCGTGGCTGTGAATCAAGCTGAGATCGCCTGGTTCGTAGGGCAATACACTAACCGCAGTTGCCACTGATACACCTTGTGTGTCCCTACAGTCTGTTAAGGCTATATAGGGGATCTTTGTCTTTGTCTATATACAAAGATCCTCCATATAGCCTTAACAGACTGTCGGATCAAGTGCTGTTAGTGACCACCTATGAAGGCCAGCACAGCACACGAACTCGGGTCACCCAGGTTTGTAGCCCAGCGCGCTAACCACTGAGCTACCGCTCTCCACTGTGTGTGTGTGTATATAGACACACAAGACATAAACATGGCCTTCGGGTGATGCAGATACATGCCGTGTAAACCGGTACTTGGTAGTTCGCACAGAGGTCACTGTGTGCATGAGACACCTATGTACACAGGCGGATAAGTGCCGAGCGGAAGCGGTACAGTCACGAATTGTCTCATATTATTCACCGAGTACGTGCGGTAGTCTAGTTTTTTTCTAATCTCACGACAAAAAAACTTTAACAAACGCATTGGCAACGCATCCAAAGACGATCTCTCGTTTTATAGAGTCCTGAGGCGTATTTGAGGCACATACAAGATAGCGTAGAAGCTGACCTGTTTTCAGCAAAGTTTTGCAATAAGCAACATGTTCTTTAAATCACGCCGGTGGGACTGCGCGAAAAGGGCAACTTCTGACCCAAGCGCACATCGACATCAGCACGCCAGCTCTTGCTCCCAAGAGGTGTGCCTATATCCAGCTTCTACTGTGTAACAATAATTAATCATAACAGTCTGCGGCACTTTGTCAATCTACCGCCAGATGAATGCGATGAGCCAAAGCCTATCCTGGCAGACACAGGGTGCAAGGCAGGGCTATACCCAGGATCGGACGACAGTCCATCACAGGCCATCGGGGGCAATTTACTCAGCAGGCCAATTAACCTATGCAGCATGTCTTTGGACTGTGGGAGTAAACCGGTGTGCCCAGCCAAAACCCACGCGGATACGGGGAGAACATGCAAACTCCACACAGAAAGGCACCCGAGCCAGGATTCAAACACGGGATCGGTCTTGCTGTGGGGTGGCAGAGCTACTCAGCGCGCCACCGTGCCACCCTGCCTTTCATTTATGGAGTTAATTTGACGAGACCACATCGGTTTAGATATCACCGGCCGTTAATGTTTGCCACGACTGTAAATCAAAAGCAGGTTGGTGGGTTCATAGCGAAGGGTACTGGCTGCTGCACCACCACTCCGTGCCATGCACGAAATATCACGCAACACAAATCAATGCAGTTTTATACCAACGTCACCGCGGCTTGGTAGTGCCGCGGCGAGAGTGCGAATGTTATGATTTTAAATCACCGGCCAGAGCAGAACGCGGCCATTATCGTTCAAGGCTCGATGTAACAAGTGATACTTTGTGTGGCAGTCAACGCTAGTTGTCCTGATGATTAATTCACCCCTGTCGTGGGAATAAGGAATGTCCACCACTGGCTCAGGGCCATGAATAGAGTTGCCGCCTGTCCTGGTTTGAACCGCACATTTCGCGAATTGGAGTCTGTGTTCAGCTGGCAGGAACTGATTCGCACCTGGATCTGATAACGGAATTTTGTTGAATTTGATGATTAGAGTGGACTGCCCAGTTTTGATAGAGCTAGGCTGACTGGGAAATGTGTCCGGGTTTGGTCCGTGGTGGAAACGGTGGTGACCGAAGCTTAAAACGAGAAACGAGTATCGCGAGGTCCCTGTGATAGACTGGCGTCCCATCCTGGGAATAACCTTGCCTTGCGCCATGTGACTGTCGGGATAGGCTCCAGCTCACCGCGACCCTGTACAGGATTAAGCGGTTTCTGACAATGGATTGATGGAGTATCGCGAGGTGATCACTTAATTTTAAAAAACGTTAACTTTCTGAAGTTGAAACAATGAACAAGGTACTAACAATAAACTATAGAGGAAAAACAATACGTTGCGAGGGAGAGAGAGGGGGAGCGCTCGAGACGGCTATCCTGAAAGAACGGCTTTGAAGAGCAACTATCATCTTCTTCTTTGCGATTCTTCGAAGCACTATGGTCAGCTTCTGGACATCGTTGTCTTTCAGCTCGGCCTCGAAGTGTTTGGTAGAATTCGCAGGCAATACCAAAGTATTACCTGACAGGGATCGCGACGTGAACGCTTCTACCTTGACCCCCAGCAACTATCATGATTCGAGCCAACACCAGTGCAATATGTCAAGTAATGAAATGCCAAAAATACGAAATGAACGTTCTACTTTACCCATTGCATTGAGACTGTTTAAACAAGTAAGTGGTTTGGGCTGCAAGTGATGATGGCCATTGGCCAAAAATAATGACAAGAGTGGCAGCCAAGGGATGGAACGTGTACGAGAGGACGTCAAGCGGGAAGATGGAGTGATGAATTCAGCTCGCGTGCAGGGGCTAGGTGAATTGTTACACCGCAGGATTGTGCGGGATGGTGGCCAGCTTGTGGTTGGCCTTCATCCAGCTGTGGATTCTGATTTTTACGCTTGTTCACCCAGGAAAGCCTTGTCAAGACTAGTGTATCTTTTTCGGGAGCGTCCAGCCAAGTTTTCACGGTCAAAAGCGATGACTGCTATGTGTTATCCCAAATGAGTAATTTGTATTGACCGTAGCTGATTTATGTTGATGAGGGTGGCGCAGTGGTACCATCTGCTCCTCACAAGAAAACATTCCTGGTCGAGGCGGTTTGATGCCTGCCTCCAGTGCCTTTCTGTGTGGAGTTTGTGTGTTCTCCCCCTGTTCTGCGTGGTTTTCCTCCGGCTTCTCCAGTTTCCTCCCACAACTAAAAAACACTCGTTAAAATGTTGGCGCCGGCTAACCACATGGATTCTTTCCACTCTCCCCGCATCTCTGCGGTTTCCTCGTGCCTCCGAGTTGTTCTCTCTTCGGATTATTACCTTCAAATTTGAATGATTATGTGCGCATTATAAATTATATTTACTATTATATCACTTAGGGTTATCAGTGATCAGTCGGATAGTTGTTACTGCAGGGGCAGTCTAAAATTCCATTTCCTTTGCTGCAAAACTAATGCACAGATATCTGGGTAGAGAAATGAAAATAAAATTGATGATAACATTTACGATAACTGCATTGTTTGCACTGTGTACACAATTTGTAACATTATTGTGTTTGTATTTGAGGGACCTAGAAAGCTAAACTGTTGTTTTGGCTTCAACGTGAACAGTTGTTATGATTAGGCTGAGACAATTGATGGTTGAGAAATCACAATGGTGGTTTTCACGCGTTAGAAACAGAAATCTAAGTTTCATCCATGCAAAGCTGAATGCTCGACAATGGTGGATTAAAATAAAATAAATGGTAAACATAGATATTTATTTTGAGATTATTTGGCGTAGCATAATATGCACACAATTACAATGAATGCATGTTTGTAGTAGCATCTGAAACGTGGGCACACGGTGGAACAAAAGCTGAAAAGCAATGCAAATAGCCGTAGAGCATTGCATGCTGGAAAATTATGCCGCGAATTACATTGACACACAGAAATATGAACACATCGACCAGGGGAAAATGCTAATTACTGTAGAGATATTGCTTTGGTTGTTAAGCAAAGTTAGTGGGCTTGGGCAGGATATGTTGTTGGAAAGGATGATGGCTGATGGTGGAAACACATCGGTGGAAACGGAGCGATGGGATGAGCTTATTTACAGGATAGATGGACTCTGGCAGCACAGGACCACAAGGATGGTGACAGCATGCGAGGGCCTTTATTCAGCAGTGGATAGACATTGGCTGATAATGATGTTACAGCAAAGCTGTGCTGAACAGAGACAAGCACGTAGGTGGCACTTAACATGTATTTATGTGTGTCTGCTCTACACAATAATATACATAGAGCCACAAGTGACAACAGAGTGCATTTGTGTGCATTACAAGTGACAGTGGGCATTAGTCTGACTTAACACAGCAATAAAGCTTTGGCACGTGTGACCAGGGAGGAACAGCTGACAAGAGCGTCGTTGCGAATACGAGATGGTTTTTTTTCCCGGGTTCTGCAGTGCACGGAACTGCATTAAAATGCAAGGGGGAGTCTCAAACTTTTTTTTCCACACTCTTTTTTCGTATGGAAGGAATCGAGCAGAAACGTTTAAATGCCCATGTCAAGGTTGATGAGTGAACGGGTGGACAGCGGCGGGAGCAGCCTGGCGAATATTTGAAATGCTGCCAGGCAATGAACGAAGCGGACGCTGGTGTTACTACGCGGTCCGTGGTTTTAGATTGGTGACAGCTGTCAGCCTAGGCTTTTCCTAATTGTCCGTTATATTAAGAGCTAGCTGCTAAAGCGGAGAAAGCGGAGTGGCATTTGTATTAACGTTACACAACCATGACCTGTATAGAGTTGGGATAGTTTGCTTCCACCTACTCGGAAAAAAGGTTGTATGTAGCCCGTATGAATTTACAATAACAATGTCCTTTATTGTACTGATGTAGGTTTTCACGGCTCGATTCATGATTGTTGCTCGTCAGAGCTGTTCTTTCGGGAAGCCTGATGACGCTTCCAACGTGGGAGGCGAAACGTCGCGAGGGAGGAGAGGGGGAGATCGCTCGACACGGCTATCCCGAAAGAACCGCTCTGAAGAGCAACCATCAATGTCGTTTATTTAACAAGGAAAGCCTTTCGGAGCTTCAAAACATTTCTAGGAGGGTCCTGCCCTGGGACGCTTTGCCACTTCCATTTGGGAGTATTTTGGTCGTGCAGGGACACCGCAGCAACTGGAGAAATCCCACGCATACGAGGGGATACAACTCAACCGGCCTTAACAGACCGATTCCAGCACATGTTTGCTAAACTGCCATTTCTTAGACATCTGTATTTATTTCAATGCTGGTCAAGAAAGTTAACCTTAACAAAGACCTGTGACGGTTGTTTTCTAACCCTGGTCATCCTCAAGGGGTTTTTGTTGTTGTTATTGCAGAGAATATTGTATAAAGTTATTATCTGAACACACAAACATCGCTCAGTGGCATGCCACAAACACACGGCGGGTGGGGAAGGGGGGTAATTATTTGTGAATTAAGAGGCGTGATGAGGGCACCGCACGCGGAGGAACAAAGCGCCATTATTCACACGCAGGTCTTTGTAACGATGCCCGTTAATCACCGGCTGTCGCTCTTTCACTTGCTCCTCAATAATGCTGCACTGACTCAATTTCCATATCTTGTTAAATGCATGATTTGCAGCACTCTGTGCTCGCCCAGTCAATCTTCGTTCAGGCGGAGGTTCTTCCTCTCCCT
>JAZEWU010000014.1:3987916-4030105 GCA_036362915.1 Geotria australis
TAACTCCCTCCAGTGAGTCGAGAGTCGTCGGTGCGCTCTCGACTCCCAGCCCTCGTTCAGGCCCAGGATGACTATCTCCCTCTCCTTTACCTTGCCTAAGACTGTCCCATCTAAAAAAAAATGTTATAAATATATTTATTCCCTTGCTCCCTGTGATGCACAACCCACTGTTAATTAAAACCACGCGAGAAACCGATGTAGGTTTTCACGACGATGTATGGGAAATGCTCTGAAGAGCTGTTCTTTTTGGGATAGCCGTGTCGAGCGTTCCTCCACTGCGGAGGACAGAAGAAGCCTCGAGGAACGCTCTGCGAAGGAGAGGAGGAACGCTCGACACGGCTATCCCGAAAAAGCAGCCTCTTGAGAGCAATTCTCTCAACGTGAGATACGCTTGCATCTAGATACTAACATCAGCCATGGCATATCCACTGCTGAATGAAGCAATTCCGAAACCGTCACCATTTCACGGTCTGACGTTGCAATAATCCAGCTCGCTCCTGCACGAGAGCCGATTTCACCATCCCAAGAGGATGTCCGAGGTGGACATCCTCTTGGGAATGTTTTCCTCCGTTGGCTGTCATTCCAGCATTAGTCTCGACCATTGGCAGTTATCCCCTTGAGGTGACGTATCCTACCTTGGGAGCGAATTCAACTGGCGATATCTGGATTGCAAGTCCGGAGTGCCGAGATCACACTGCAGTGGCAGCAACCCCCGCATTATATAAGGACTGGCAAAAAAAAGTCACACCAGCTGGGGCCATCACATATGTACTGTACACAGATTACAGAAACATATCAGATCCTACAGTAATCTGCAGACCTCTGACTGCGTATACACACGCGGGGGGAGGTTATGGTTTGTGATAAATACTGAAATTACTCTGAAATTTCAACGAGCACTAAAAATAGCTTCTGCTGGGTGAAAGGATTTAAAATATTAAATTTAATTGACATTTCTTTTTTTTTTCCTCCAAAGTATAGGAATTAACAAAAATAAATTGCTAAAATGTAATTAACGTGGTCATGTTTGCTACATCGTAGGGAAATTAAACTGAACTATAATTCCAATAATGAGGCGTTTTTTGCTTCTCCAAAATATTAAAATTATTTGTATTGCAATAATATACCCGCTGTAGTCTTGTTGGCTGCATCGCAAGCAAAATTATCTCACATTTCATTTTAATAAAACTTAGTTGTTCAAAATTACAGCAATGTTTTAGTTGCTTTTATATTGCAAACATGTATTCAACGCAGTGTTGTTGGCTGCATCACAAGGTGCTTTTGGGAAGCATCTCTAGTGTATTACTTCCCAATGATTAGCAAGGCCAGTATCACGTTTCCAGATTGGCTGAGATAACCTGAGGCTCTTTTGTTCACTAATGCCTCTGTGTTCCTGCCTAATTGCCTTCATTATTGCAGTAGTTCTGGCAATCCCCACGTGGATGACTTTAATTATATGACCGACTAACAGCACGAGTCGCAGTGCAGTACTGCCACATTGGGGTGTATTGCCACGGTGGCGTGTATGTGTGTGTGTGCAATAGCCTGACTGCTTGCGGTCTTAATGGAGCCCTGTGTCTCGTGGTAAACAGACGAGATTGAAAATAGACCGGCGGCAGCGGCGGATCGTGTTCATAAGACTGCGGCAATTCAAAAACGGTCAATAGCGCCACTAATTTGAAATGATTCAGCAGGTGTGTATCCGCACCCAGAATCAACACGACTGTTGATTCTGCAGTTATGAAATCACAGCGGGGGGGGGGGGGCATTGCTCGGGGACACCTCGCGTCTCATCGCAATCGCGGCACGGTTCGGGGAAAAAAAAAAACTGTCAAAAAGTTACCAGGGTTTTGGTGGAGGTGGCTCCAACAGCTGGGCCGGGCAAGATGCGAGCTTAAAATAGCGACACGTGGCTACACATAGAGGCTGGCGGATACGGTGCCGATGAGCGATAGCTTTGTAATAGAATCGTGAGGCTCATCCCGTCAAAAGTGACACGAGCCCGTTCCTTGCCCTTTGTGGAGCACGCCCGGGTTGATAAACCAACAATGTGCGTATATGCTTTGGTATCGGCCGGGGTATCTCATCAAACAGGCGTTCGGTAACTGCGCGAGATATATTTCCAACGTCAAGATACAAGATTCTTCCATTGCTTTAGCTATCGGAGCCGGAAGCCCGAGTTGGGCCGGGAAACCAGGGGAATGAGTCTTTGTACCAACATTGATGCTGGGCACTACCCACCGCATCAGACGCTGCCATCGTGTAGCGTACAGCACACTGAACCTGCAACCTCACAGCCCTACAGGTGAAACTATGGGGCTGGTTACTTGAATCCCTTCACCCGCTTTAGTCCGCCCAGCAGTATACACTATACGCATGGGTTCGCAACAGTTGATCGGCTGGTCGTGTGTGGTGAGGTAAAGTGTGGGTGCCCCTTCAAAGACAGTCCCCCACATCCTTCAAAAAACTCTTAAAAAGTCACCTCTTCACCAACTCACAACAAACCGACTGAGCAGGGCTCCGCGCCTCCGAATCAACGGGTGCAATGCACCCGGAGAAAATGCGCGGTGTTACAAAAGTAGATTATCATTATTATTATAGAGTAGGCGAAATACCCTATCTAGAGCTTTATCCACGGGAGGCCTTTCCACCAGCAGTGGCGCGAATAAAAAAAAAACAGCGCTGCGCCTTTGCCTTTCAACCAACCCAGTGCAGGATCAGCGGCGGCAGCAGCAGTGTAATTTACTAGCGGCAGTAAAAGACTGCCCGGTAATCAGCCTTCACGCCTCTTCCGTCTGTGCTAGGAGGGCAGCGGCGAACGAGCGCGCCGCTAAAGAGCTCAGCAAACATTTGCTCGAGTGGATTTACAACCATTTTGGCTGAGCCGCATGGTAGCGCGGAGGCAGAAATGGTCAGGTGCTGACAGACTGAGCAACGCGGGTAGGCAGGTAAGGTCGGGAGGAAAAAAAGCAATCAACAAAAAAGCTTTCCTGGTGCCTTTCCCCTGCCGTTATTTATTTATTTAGTGTGCGCTCCGGATGAGTGACAACAAAAGCCTCGGTCGTGCGCCGGGAAGATGCAGCAAAGAAAGGAGGATGGTTGGGAGGGACGGGCGGACGACGTACGCCGGGCGAGTCTTGAAGGCTTTGAGATAGGTCACTGCTGATCGATGAAATCAATGCTGTCACTCTGACGGCGTGACCCGCACGATCTTCGGTCAGAAAAGGCAACAACAACAAAAATTCGAACGTTTCACCGGGGGGGGGAAACGCGGCTCGGCAAAAAAATTCCCACCGCGGAAGGATTTACGGGTTTTGCAATAAGTGCACGAGCGCCCGTCGCACATCCGCAGCCATTTTCGACTTCAGTACATAAATATGTCGCCGGTGACGCTGGGATAGAAAGCAGGCTTCTGTTTCTGCACAGCAGTGAACGGGACGACTATAAATCTTATCCGCACATCATCTGCATCTTAATGATCCTGCCGACGCCACAGGAACCCTTTCCTGGTTCTTCAGTTTACCTCCTAACCCAGCAGCTTGAGAAATCATTTAAATCCTGTGCGGATCTCAATGGTTTATGAATAGGGGTTTATAAAAGGTGTGTATATGTGGTTATGTTATTTTGGGGAAGGCTGTTGGGGTTGTGGCATCTGTCAGACATGGGGGGGAGCACATCGGAGAGAACAAGTGAATTGTGACTATTTAAAAATATATGTTTATTGGGGGGGGTCGGCAGGATTCAGGCAGACATGAGGCATGGACCAAGATGAATAATACAACTGGTCTCATGGCCACGCTATAGCTTGGGTTTTAATTATTTAAAAAAGGACATTGTAGGCAAATGTGGGGCTTTCCACTTCTGGAACCGGCCGGTAAATAATATATAGGGAGAGAATGTCGCAAGACACGACATCAATCTCGCCATCGGGCACAGCATACAGATTCAGCGCTCAAAATTGGCCATACAGACCAAGATATTCCCTCGGAGTGAGTATTACCTCCCCTCTAATGACATTTCTCTCCCTCTGTGTTCTGGCGCGGGGAAAAACAACAACAAAACACGGGGATGGAATCAGTTCGGTTCTTCGCGGGGAACAGGTCTGCTCGACCGTCGGATATTCCGCCGCCGCAAAAAGGCTGCGGGGCGCACCCTTTTCCGTATACCTCTTCACATTAACATAATCCCTCTAGTATGTCAAAAAATATTAGAGTAATGTATATTTAAACAGGGAAATTGGCTTAGTACGTGTGATTCATTGCCGTACGTCCTGGGATGACCCAGTTAATCCAGTTAAATCAAGCCTGCGGCCAAACGTGCCGTTCTACGCGGTTGATCAAATTTAGCGCGCGTTTCGTTTCTTATCGTCGGAGCACATGGTACAACAAAACGTTCAAACGAGCGCGGGAGAGGCACTGTACCGTGATTTACGATGGTCACTCTCTCCCTGACAGGCGGCACTGCTCGGAACGATGTGGGCGACTGGCGAGCGGGCCACTCGGCAGGAAAAATCATCTCCCAGGAAGCTGCAGTCAGCTGCTTTCCTCCACCGCTGCCACCAGTGACTCGCGAAGTTCAATCAGGCGGCGCTGTGGGACCTCGGGGCTATCGGTGCAAGAGGCCCTCGTTTCCTGCCACCTCCGCCCCTCGTGTTTGCGCTCACGTCCCCCGAATATGAATCAGGGAGACGAGCTCAACAACTGCTGGATGGGGGAACCGGGTACGATTAACGCCACCCTTGGGACCTCTTTGACAGTGAGTACTGTCGGATTTTTTTCACCGTTGAAAACGCAATAAGCCGAGTCAAAATTGACGTGCGGTGGTTTACGAAATTATGCAAGATATCAAAGGCGGAGGGACGAAAACAGCCACTGTCCTATTTTTATGAATTGTAGTAAATTCAGAGATGGGAAAAAAACATCTGAATTTGTGCATAACGTATACAGTACATTGTTTTGCTTTTGGGAAATTGGCTCTGAAAGTAAATATTTACCGGTGGTAATTTACGTCATGAACCAAAGATATGATTAAAATTGTGTTGCTAATACAACTCGTATGTTGTGTGAATGAACATGATCATGTAAAAAAAAAAGACTTACAGCTACATGTACAATTTGCAAACAACCAAATTGTTTTTACAAGACCGTTTAAGGCCCGTAATATCACTAATAACAAAACCACCTGACGAGAGCGATCCAACCCTACTTTCCATCGCCACGATACATTCGTAACTTCTCTTGTCTTCCCTTCCCTGTACTCCGAACTCCTTAGTGAGGGCCAGAAAATCCAGCCGCGGCACCGGTAAATCCGGCCACCCTCCGTGATGCGCACCAGAAATTTTTCCGAAATGGTCACCGACGCACTGTCGCCGTCGGGCCCGGGGCAGCTGACCCTGGACGCCCCGGCGCCGCAGGACAACTCCTCGGCCTCCGAGGGCCCGTCTTACCCGCTGGCCCTGCAGGTGGCCCTCACCAGCCTGCTCACGCTGGAGCTCGTGCTGGGCCTCAGCAGCAACCTGATCGTGCTGGCCCTGTACTGCGCCAAGTCGGGCCTCGTGGGCTCGGTGAGCAACGCGGTGACCGTGAGCCTGCACGTGTTCGACGTGCTCATCTGCCTGGGCTGCGTGCCGCTCACCGTGGCGCTGCTGCTGTCGCCGATGGAGCGGAGCACGCCGCTGCTCTGCTGCTCCCACGAGGCGGCCACGTCCTTCGCCGGCGTGGCCACCGCTGCCAGCGTGCTCGTCATCAGCATCGACCGCTACGACATCTCGGTGCGGCCCGCCAACCGCGTGCTCACGCCGGCGCGCGCCGGCGCCATCCTGGCCATCGTCTGGGCGCTGTCCTTCCTGGCGTTCCTCATCCCCTTCCTGGAGGTGACGACAAATAGAGAGACAGACGTTTGTTATCACGGCAGAAAAAAAAATACCCAGCGAGCTTGCAAGCTCCTTACGGGACTACCGCGGCACGACAAATATGCGAATTGCTCACAAAAAATTAAAAATATACAAGATTCATAAATAACCACATTGAAATCGACAAACAAAAACATTTACACATAGTATTGCACACATTTCTTCAAGTAAAATAGTGCTAAATTATAGTCGGGCAGGGAGGGGGGTGTTATAAACCGATTCGCTTGGACGTTGGGGATTTTTGTTTTCTATTATCGTTTTGTTGGAGGTGGCCGACATCACAAATGCAACACGTCCGAATTGAAGTTGAATACTTAGCATGTATTCCTCTCGTAAATAAATAGCATCAGCAACACGGATTGAATTTGAGCGTCTTGTTAGGCAAAGCTGAAAAGGAAGTTACGCTCACTCTCCGCAACCATCGACAGCGTAGGAGATAAGATTACCATGAGCGGCAGAGACTATAGAAGCACCTCTCTTATCGAGAGACCGGCTGATTGAAGCATGGGTCAATGGGAGGTGACCCGATGGGTCATAGGTCAGAGCACTGAGCCAACTGGCACTGCCGAGATCCTGGGCTCGAATCTGGTCAGTCAACTGGGATTGAAACCGGGTTCTCAAGTGGACTGAGATCGTAGTCTCAATCTGGATACTTAAAAGTCCAGTTTTCAAAATTAGAATACGGTTAGAGAAGTTTGTCTGGCTGCCTTGCAGTGGACGTCTCTCTGTGGCGCAGCATGTGGGAAAGGATTTCCTGTCGTGTGGGTAAGAGCTCGCTTAAAATGTAGCTCAGAAGTTGTTGTTATATTCCCATCCATGGACTAATGTACAAAAGTGCGATCGATTGCTCTGCCAGAGTTTCAGATATATCCTTTGTCCTCGTCACATGTGGCCAAATGAATAATCGTAATAAAAATGGGGAGAAAAGGCCAAACTTTTAAAATAGATTATAAAAGCATTGCCAATATGCGAAAAAGGAAAGAGATGTCGCGTGTTCGTGTGATTCATAGCGTGGAGCGGTAGAACGATGGTTCACACACTGGCGATGTCCAAGCAACCATGGGAAATGTTTGACTTATTATGCAATTCATGCAAAAAGGACCAAATGTGACAGAGGGTGAGTTACGCGTGGCAGAGTCTAAGAATAACATTTATCTCTTCGCCAAAATCCATTACGCAATTTCCGTTAAAATGTGTTTGTTGAGATTCAATTCTGAGATTCTCAAACATTAAAGTGATCCCCCTTGCCACAGCCATCGTAAACTATTTCACCGCCAGACTGACGAGAGAAAACTTCACCTGACAGACTTCAGTTAGATCGACTTTTCATATAAACATCGGGGACTGTGCTTTTAATGAGCATTGGGATCATAAGCATTACAATTCTTTATAAATGCATTGGGATCGGGTGAACCATTTAAAGTGTGTGACTTAAAAGGTCTCTGCAAAAATACGGAATGCAGTTCCAGAAAATCAAACCTCAATGAAGCTTTGAAAACTCAAGAGTGGCATTGGCTTTCAGTACAAAAGAACCACGGAGCCAAACAGCTGATGCTAGACTTTGGCACGCGGTGGCTCCCGAATGTAACTTTTGTACCAAAGTGAAAAAAACAGACACTCATCTTGAGTTCCAGTCATTTATGTGCCCGTACCGATAGACCCATATTCTATTGAATGCTAAGCGCTATCCCCGAGCAGAGCATGATGTAATTATTTTTGAGAAATTGCCGCAGACCACCGGGCATCAAAATGATATTCATTTGAAGCCAAGATTGGAATTTTGAGACACACCAATGTGCGTAAAATGAATTGTCATTCCCTTCAAATGTGACCGCCTCTCACTTTTGCGAGTACATGTATGTACTTTTCCAAATACATTTCACTTCATTATTTCCATTGTGTGGCCGTTTGTTCTCGATTTATGCGGTCTTCAGAATCATTTTTTATGTCACTTGCAGCCCTTTTATCAAACCACTGCTGGATGAAGGCTTCCCCATGACATGTCAGTTGTGGCGGTTGTTTGACCATCCTTCACCAAACTGTTCAGTGTGAGACGATGAAGAGCTGTTGGAAGGGGGGGGAGGCTAGAACCTATTCGGATACCATTTCGTGCCATGGCCCAGGAATCAAACTCGGGTCGGCCGTGTTTCACCGGACAGAGCGTCAACCGCAGTGCCATCGCTCCCACCCTTGACTCGCGCGCGCGCGCGCGCGCTAACGATTCTCCTCCGCAGGTGAGCTTCTTCATGGAGGCAGCTTCGGAGGAGCCCAACTCCAAACCGTGGCAGAACAAGACGCTGCTGTGCGTCAATCGCAACGAGTACCACAAGGAGATGGGCATGTACTACCACCTGCTGGTCCAGGTGCCCTTTTTTGCCATCACCACCGTGGTCATGCTCGTGACCTACTCGAAAATCCTGCAGGCGCTCAACATCAAGATCGGCTCGCGCTTCTCGGTGACGGCGCCCAAGCGGAAAAAGAAGAAGCCGGGCAAGGCGACCAACAAGAAGCGCAAGCGCATGGCCCACACGGCGTCCACCACGTCGAGCGGGCACCGCGAGAGCACGCTGTCGCACAGCAGCGGCGCGCAGAACAACGCGCCCATGGGGGTGCGCACGTCCGTGTCGGTCATCCTGGCGCTCAAGCGCGCCGTCAAGCGGCACCGCGAGAGGCGAGAGAGACAGAAGCGCGTCTTCCGCATGTCGCTCATAATCATCTCCACCTTCCTGGTCTGCTGGACGCCCATCTCGGTGCTCAACACGGTCATCCTGTGCACGGGCCCGAGCGACGTGCTGGTGAAGATCAGGCTCTGCTTCCTGGTCATGGCCTACGGCACGACCATCTTCCACCCGCTGCTCTACGCGTTCACGAGGCAGAAGTTCCAGAAGGTGCTCAAGAACAAGATGAAGAAGCGCGTCGTGTCCGTGGTGGAGGTGGACCAGTTGCCGCCGCACAGCGGCGCCGTCATACACAACTCGTGGATCGAGCCGCAGCGCAACCGCAAGGTCAAGTACAACGGCAGCAACGCCACGGACAAGTGTGTGACGGAGGTCATCAAAGAGTGAGACGCTGGAACCGACCCCTCCCCCCCCGGGCTGAAGAAATCACTTTAAAAGGGTGCTTTTACATTTCTATATAATAATGAAAAAGGACGAACTGCTGTATTGTGGCATGCGGTGATACAGAAAGAAATGGGAGGGTGGTTTTTTTTTTTCCTGCGGTCGAGATGTACGTTTTTGGGTGTCGATGACAACGGAAGTTGAATACCAATACAGTACCTGCTGCTTATTTATTTTCATTTTTCTACACGCGGTTTTAAGATTGTTATAATAACGAGGCCAGTCGTGGCTGTTTGAGTTAATGATTTCGTAAACAGGAGAGAATATATATACGAAAGATATATAAAATTATGATGTGAAAAAAAGATATTTGTCTATGTGTATGGAAAACAAATCTTTAAGTACCTTTTATTTGGAGTTAATTAAACTTTTGCACAGAAGTGTGCTTGTTAAACGTGACTCTGTGGAATGTGAACATATTAACTCGTGCGGCCCCACACACGTTTGTGATGGTGATTAATTACGTCAATTAAAAACAAAAACGGATCAAATAAATAAAGCAATGGGTGGGATTTTTATATGGAAACTTTTTTTAGGCCTGTTTTACTACGTATATCCTTGCTGTTTATAATACATTGAGTTACAATGTAATCTAACAATTTAAAAATGTTGCATCATCACCTTAAACTTTAATATCCTGGGTTGAGCTTTTGAAATGTCATTCACTGAACTTGGCGTAAGACGGTGACTAACCCTCGTTAAAAGCCTGCATTGCGTGAGGTAAACTATTTTATTTTTAAGCTAAGCGAATGCATTAAATAGTTACGTTCGGCGAGGTGTATTGTATATACTGTACATATTAAACAAATGCACAGTCATAGAACAAACACTGATGTGGAATACCGGGCAAGTGAAAATTGATTCGAGTGAAACCGGGCCTCCCTTGCGGGAGGGTCAACGCTGTTCCACGCGTCTCAACGGGTTAATTTCATGCTGCGGGTTAAATAAAGGATACTGACGGGACTGAAAATCTACTTACATTTGATGCGAGTAGATGCTGATGAATTGCGCATTACACTGCGGCGTTACTTCATGCGCGCTCCTGGGCTCTTTGTGTCTTTCGCAGCATAATTTATAACCAACGCACATTCCACGTGGAATTATGCAGAAGTCTACAACCGCATATCATTTGCCCGATATTTTACCGTACAGTTACGTTGTGGATGTTTGAGAGGGCATTTTAGGGCTAGCGGTTGGGTTGCTGCCGACGGAGAAGTAATGGGAGCTAGGGCGAGTGCCTTGGGTTGAAAACGAGCTGAATAGTTTTTTTCAAGCAAGTCTAAGCTTTTCGGAACTCACAGAGGCGGGCGATTGGCGCGTGAACACTTTTTGTGATACCTTGCAAAAAAAAAGTGTGAAAATGCACGTGGGCAAAATCTTTGACCTCTCGTGACCAAACGGGACCTTTGCTGGCTCTGATGGGACATTTTTGTGACACGCCGTTGTAACATGCCGTGGCAAATTATCAGCGGAGCGGGGGTCAATCGGGCAAGCATTCTTACGCAGTGCTTCTCACTCATTTTCTTTACACCAAGCCCACGTGTCTAAATTTCGAAGCGATGCTTCTGTTACTTGTTGTGCAATGATCGCAAATCGATGAATGTCTTCTAACAGAAAATGACAGTACACGCACCGCACGCACAAGAGACACAGATTATGTATATTTAAAAGAAACTTATGCTGTAGATAATGTCTCACTATCATGTCTTGCCGCTGCAGACTCTGTACACTTTGTGTAGTATAGATTGTAACTGTGTTACCCACATTAAAACCCATGTACTGCGCTTACTTGATGATTGAACAAAAATCTATATTGAAAAGTGATTTAAAACGGTGTACAGGTATATAGAGTTGCTGCTGTTGATCTGAAAAAAATAAACGGAAAACTAACCTTCAGGGAGTTACATGCAACGTACACTAGATGCAACCTGTTTAGAAAAAATATATATATAACAAAACGTGGGGGGGGGGTAATACATCTTCAAATAAACACGGTAATTACTTGCGTGCCAGGTTATTTGAGAGATAAAGCGATAAATACGGACACATTCAGTACATTTGGAATCCGCACTACTCTAAGTGCCAGGCTCTATCACGACGGCGCTAGGTTTCAAATAATTGAAATGCTTGAGATGACACACACCCATTAAGATAGCATACTTGCTTGTGACACAGACAGACACTCAGTTTATTTTTTCGCAGATTCTTGGGATTGCCAAATGCACAAACGTGGATGTACGATGTTCCATTACGGTGCTAAAAATTCTGCATTCAGTGGGGTTGGAATGAGGGTTACTGAACAGGAAGTTGCCCAACTCGAGTCGAGGTCTTGCAGGGTAACTGCTGTGGTGGCCTGGACGGGTATAATACGCTGGCTGCGTAGATGTTTCACGGTCGTGCTGTGCTCAGCTCGGCGACGTGTTTTCGGGTTGTACCGCGTGTTCTCCGTCGCTATGTCCGACGTTTTGCTCCACGTTCCGGCCGCTACTTTAGGCGCCGACTACTTAAAGTGATCGCAGCCCGTGCAGCATCGGACATCTTGCCAAACCGCAGCCGATACAACCAGAGGAACACATCGGAACGATCGAATTGATGAGCGGTTCTGAGAGCTTCCACTTGTTTCTAAAATTGGGCCGGAGTGAGCGTATGGCAACGACGCACCAGGTTTGTGGCCACGAGCGCGAGTGCAAGCGATCGTGTTTTCCGTCGTAGCCCCAGTTGCGTCGGCAAAGTAACAGACGGATGGTTTAAGCTGCCATAATTATTACTGTCAAGGCCAAGAGGCAGATGCTTAATCTCTCACCACAAATAACTTGCCGATAATCTATTTGTTTTTGAGAACACTGTTGCATTACAATGTAACTTTTTTGGGTATATCATTGACACAAAACAAAAAATTGTTACGATACTCTCAGATAACCAACGTACAGCACTCTCGCATCCATTTCCTTCCATGTGTATTAAAACCAAATCAGTCGATGTGCCACATGGCCTAATCAGGTTACTTCTTCCTCCTGTTATCTCTCAAACGGCACGTGGACAAACAAAAACACAACAACGTTATCCGGGTTGCAGGATAATTAGAGTTAACGATCACACTGCCGTGCTGCATTTGCAGGCAACTTTTAAATTGGCAACAAGTATTATTAATACGCTTTTTGGCTTTGCAAGTGAAGGGAGAGCGAGCAAGAGAGCAATTTAAAACGTGCGGTCCAAAGCCATCCATTTTAACCCCTTGCAGAGTATCACACCCCAGTCAAATCTGATAATGCCATGCCGGTCATTAAGTTAACGTGCTATAAATAGTCCGTTTCCTAAGTGAGTCTGCAGGAATCACTGCAGTGCACTGGAATAGGTGCGAAAACCTCCTAATGCACGTGGAGATGAATACCGATGATGTGTTTCACGCCAGTGGTATAGATGTAAAACGTTGCGTGTGAAATACACGAGCATCCTCGTATGGGGGGGCCTGCCGGCAGTTTGTATTTGGCAGATTTTTTGTATTGTCCGTTATGTTTCTTTAATTCCATCGGAACCACACTTAGCTCGCACGCACGTTTGTGTTGCTTTTCTCCTTTAAAAGATCTGCTTGCAAGGATTATTAAATTCGTTCATACAAGCACACGGCATGTTTGGTGGCCAAAAGAGAAACATGTATTTAGAATTATATTAAGCTATTTGTGTTTCGTTTGTAATAGTTGGTTACGCGACTAATGGGAAATGCAGTTATTCTTTCAAATACAATTAATCGGTTGTAAATCCGTTTAATGGCAAAGGGCACTTGGGCAAACCAACACAAGTGCTCAATTAGTAATTTTGCATTAGAAAAATAATAAAACGCGACAACCCCACTTCTCCAATGATAAAATAATTTGTGCAGCGTTTTTGCTCATTCATGAAATGTCAAGAGACTCAAGCGTGGTTCTTACACTCGTGATAAGTTGCGGAGCGTTGTCTTGTGACCCAAAGGGCTAATGTACCGCACCAGGGTAACTGAGCAGAGTGCCACAGAGGGTCTCGAGTTTAACCTATGGGGTGGACATAAAAAAAAACCATTCAATGCTGTGTTCACCAACAACAACACATGTTCCTGTGGCTTTGACATTTCTGTTGCAGCCTCTGACGATGACTGCATAAAATATAATCAATTCCAGCCAGCGATTAGCTCTCGAGTGTGCAGGCGGTGCAACTGCGCATGGGGCTGGTGACCTGGGCGGGAGGGAGGGCCAGGTGCCAGGCTTCGAAGAGCAGGAGAAATTGGACAAGGGGCTCTGTATTATTTCCTGCACCAAGGCCCATCCCAAACACGCTACATCATTGCGCTTGCACTCGGTTAGAGTGGACACATCGCATGCTAAGCAGAAGGTGCTTGTCGGTCTCTGGGGTTCAGGTTACACTGCTGGATGCACGGCGGCGGAATGAGAACATTGGAGATGGTGCGTGCGTGTGTTGTGGTGTCCTGGGATCAGTGATTTTAGAAAACATTAAAGAATACAATACAATTATAATAAAGACAATGTACGGCACGCACAGGATTTCTGCAGATGGCTTGCACGAGGAGCAGATTCAAAGGCACGGACTGCACAGGGAAAAATAATAGGGATGTATTCTCCAAACTGACACCCAAAGCACATTGGCAATCAAGACAGTTAAAAAAAAATTAAGGTGGAATAATTTAATACAAATCAATTTTGGTGTTTGTACGTTGTACTGTAAAAGTGTTGCTCTTTGTATTTGCAGATCCAGAATTTCAAAGTCTGTTAGCTTACCATACAGTAAAGCATTATTAGCTGTGGCTTCAAATCTTTATCCTGAGCTTGTACCTTTTCGTTGCACAGTACTGGTGTTCTTCAGTCATAATATATTGTAATTTATTTATGAGCGCCACATACTTTGTGCATTACGGCAGACAATGCATTTGTATTTATTTTCTGTTGAGAATAAAATTGATCAAAGAGATTTGTGAGCTGTGGGCATTATTATAGAATGGTATTGGAAGAGATGTAAATTACAAACAGGTTAATTCAACCCACCCCACCATAACCAAAGCAATTCCATAAAAGGTCACGATTCGAGGCGGCCGTTCCGTTCAAGAATCGATTCCTTTTAATGTTTTTACAGATTCATTTGTAGTTCCCATTTTTGTTTGCCTTATTATTTTTTCAGGGCGGTACAGTGGCACGGTGAATCGCGCTGCCACCTCACAGCAAGAAGGTCCCGGGTTCGAATCCCAGCTCGGGGGCCTTTCTGTCTTAAGTTTGCATGTTCTTTCCCGTGTTCGTGTGGGTTTTCGCTGAGCACTCCGGTTTCCTCCCACAGTCCAAAGACATGCTGCTGCATAGGTTAATTGGCCTGTGACTAAACTGCGCCCAGTTCTCTGATGGACGGGCGTCCTATCCTGGGTAACGCCCTGCCTTGCGCCCTGTATCTGCTGGGGTAGGCTCCGGCTCACTGCGACCCTGTACACAGGATTAAACGGTTTCTGCCAATGGATGTATGGATGTATTTTCAGTTTTGTAAAGGCAGACCCGAACGCGATCTCGGATTTACGACGCCAACGGCAGAGCCCTGTGACGTCGGAGAGACCAACCCGCGGCCGGTCCTCTGATCACGGAACGATGACGATGTAACGATTCTGGCGCCCAGAGATTCCCAAGGATCCGGGTCGCCGCTGGGTTAAAGGGTGTATTCCTTTTCATCTAATTTTAATCGACTCATTTGTTCCGTTGCTGATTTCTTTCAGTCCCATTTATAAGCTCTCGTTGGTGCTGTTAAATATAAATGTGTCATTAGTCAATCATTTACATGCATTTTGCATAAATTGTAGATAATCAATTCTCATACGTACGCGATTCGGTGCACGCTTTACAAGCGTCGCAAATGATTGGAATTGATGAATCGTTATTACTTGCCAAATGCATATTATCTGATTTAAATGTCACACGTCTTGTTTATATTAAATGAAGACTGATTTGTTATTTGCAGCCAGATTATTAGCAACCATCCACAAGCACTGAAACATGATTTTAAAATTGCAAAGAGCCATGCCAGTTCATCACAAATTCCCAAATGTATTCCAGAAATCACCTCACGTTGGAATTCTTGGTAGACAGGCAGTCGTCACATATCTCAACGCATTTTATTAATTCACAGGCCTTGGTCAATCCTCTGCATTGTTTTGTTTAAAATTCATTGTGATTTTATTTTATTCCGCAAGACGTTTTATCTTCTGCATGTGTTTTCATCCTGTAGGTATTCTGCCCCGAAGAGTCTCTCTCCATCTGCTCTTAGGTCTCCCCTTGATCCAAAGACTCGCGGGGACCCTTCCAATGCCGTCTTAGCAGCCGGCCCTCGTTCATCCTAACCGTAATACAACTTATAATGGGCCATGCATATGCGCTCAACGATGAAGGTATTCAAAGAGAGAACGGTTTAGAGACACGAGGAAACCGCAGAGAGCTGGGGGGGGAAGCAGCCACGCAGTTAGCTGGCGCAAATATTTACCAGACACTGCGTCCTATTTATTATGATGTTATTGGGCAATTAATTAATTAGGGGGTTTTTTTGAGTTGTGAGAGGAAACCCGCAGGAACCAACCCCACGCAGGACAGGGGGAGAACACACAAACTCCACAGAGAAATGGGCCCGAGGTGGGAATCAAACTGCCTTGGGCAGGCACGGATGTTACCTCTGGATAGACATCCTGCACACATGCCCCATCCAGTGTTCTTTTTCGAATCGTATTTTATTATGAGCTCTTTTTAAATACACTGCGGGTTGAAGGCTTCCCCACACCGTGTCAGTCATGGGAATTGTGCCATCCCACATAATTCTGGTCAGTCATTGCTAACCGGTACAGGAGGCCCAGGAATGGTACAGATATCACCGACCATTGATTTGAGCTGTTGGCCAGTTTCATAGCGCAAATGTACTAGCGGCTGCCTCACAACTCCCCTCGCAGTTGTTTTATCTTCCAAACAACCAAACCTAAGTTACAGCACTGCAAGGACATGTCAACCGTGCTGTAAACCCGCGTGGGGAATTTAACAAACACTTAAAGAGTGGTGTCCTCGGTAAGCCTCCCAGTGTCATAAATTATGCAGGCGCACTTGACAACACTGGCACATTAGTGTGCTCTATTTGCACACTTACTGCATGGCAGGACAAGGTGGGCAAAGCGAATGTGTTTTGGATAGCAGGTGCAAAAAAATCAAATGAGACGCAACAGAGGCGGGTTAGATTTCTTGGACACGTAATCAGAAAACAATCTGTCGAATAACATTCGTTGACTGGGAACATTATAGCCGCAAGATTTCAGGAAAGGCAGGGAATCAGGCACGTAAGCAACTTGAACAATTGGATGCAACTGGGAGTAGCAGCCAATGCAACGTTACTTCAGTGAATATCATGGACAGAGCTGAACGGAAAGGACACTGCACAGAGAGACTGCATGCATAATACGTGCATACGCTAGTGAGCTGGAGCAGGCATGCAACGTTGTAGTGGCGTTAGCACCACACTCCACAGGAGGCATATATTACTTTGTTCTCCTATAATGAAGCTGATTATGATAATTATAACTTAACATGACCTGACACTGCGAGTAAAATCAATTACGCCCCTGGCTGTAAATTTTGTTAGTCAAAAGTCTTTTTTTAGAAATCTGTCTTAATGTTTTTCTGATTACGATACTAAAGATATGCTCAACTAAGTTTGGTCCCTAAACTTAAATTATCGGACCCTTCCTAAATATAAAAAGTTTTAATGAGGCACCAAGCCATTGAGTCGCCAATCATCTATAAGTAGTAGTATTAAATATGACATAACTACATGATTCAGAGCTTCACCTCTCCATGATTATAAAAGCAATAATGTCACTTTATTGACAATTCTCAGTGATTACCTGAATCTAGACTCACTCCTGCAATAGGACTGTGTGGGGTTTTTTTTATGCACCAGCTCTGGGCTGTCAACAGCTGACAGCCAACTCAAGCATCAACCGTGATCATTCCACCGCTGGATAGAGGCATCCCCAAACTGTTGCTGCTGCTAAATATTATCCATTAATTCAAAGCAAAAGGACCCATGAACATTTAATCATTCCATACTAAATTGAGACATCAACAAACTAGTTACTGATGGTCCTAGTGTAAATACTAAGCAACAATTTTTGCTGTTATTGATAAACCAACTGTGTGAAAGATTCAGAGTGGTAACAGCAGTATCACAGCACTGAACAAAATTGTGCATCGCTACCCCGTCGCAGTTAAATGGGGCGGCACAATCGTTTTAGACCAAGTCAGTCGCAACACATTTCGAATCCACAAATAAGATGCCACGAGAAAATTAATTTGTACTCAGCGAGTGTCCTCGGCACGGTCCAGTGGAGAGCACATTGTAAAAAACACACAATCTACCCTGAGGACCCCGAGATGAAGAAATAATTCCGTAATTGTTTGCTTGGCAAACGCTCGGTCACTAGGTGGAACACGGTGTCTGCTCCTGGGAGGTGCCAGCAAACACGCACAGCCACAAGTGATCCGAGCTGCGGGTAAAATGCTTCGCTGTTTTGGCCACTTCTATGGCCCGTTGTACAAAAAAGACAAAGGCAAAGATCCCATTTATAGCCTTAACAGACTGTAGGGTCAAGTGCCGTTAGCAAGCAACTCCAGTGGTTCCACAGTTTCCTCCTATATATCGCTTATTAATGGAACTGGAAAAAAAATCGATATGCAAGAGCCCTTAAAATGAGACTGGAGGTTGAGCGAAGCTTTCCTGGGTAAATAGATGGAAGTATCATCTATGGTATAATCAACAAATATAATCCGGCCAGGTTAATCAGTGGCATCGCTGTTGGAAGGATGCAAGTTCAAATACTGGTTGGAGGGTTGATTCAGCCCATCATTCCTCCAGAATCGATAAAATCAGTACCACGGAGGTTGTCCTCTGAAAAGACTCATCCACACCATAGGAATGTGCAATTTACACCCGTGGCTCAGGACTGTAAACAAGATGAGTACCGTCTCAATGCTCATTCAAGCAAGAAATCACTTTCGCATTTTGTCGTCTACGAAAAATAAACCGAAGATGTCTTTGCAATCTTGTTGATTTCGACTTTCGTTTGCAGGTAGGTACACGCAAAGCACTTAACTAAAATAACTATAGCCGTTCAAAACAATGTTAGAGTGGCTCAATCGCTGCACAATAATAATATAATATTTACACTTAATAAAGCGCACGTATTAATTTAATGTCAAAGACAGAACAACTCAGATGCGCGAGGAAACCGCAGAGAGGCGAAGGAGGCAGCCAGGCGGTTTGCCGGGACCAACATATTGCCACACACTACGTCCCATAGATTATGATGTTATCGGCCAATAAATTAATGAGTGTTTTTTTTAGTTGTGGGAGGAAACCAGAGAACCCGGATGAAACCCACGCCGAACAGGGGGAAAACACAGAAACTCCACACAAAAAGGCACCAGAGGCAGGAATAAAGCCGCCTCGAGCAAAACCATTCTTTCTGTGAGGCGCAGCTGTCACAAAACGTTTGATAAACTGCCTTGCGCCGTGCGTCTGCCGGGATAGGCTCCGGCTCACCGCGACCCTGTACAGGATTAAGCGGTTTCTGACAATGGATGGCTGGCTGGACGTTTGATCGAACAAAGGATACAGATCACGTAGCGGACGGATGAGAAAAATAGTTGGCGTGCTCCGAAATCCATGCCTAAACTGAATTATCATGCTCTAAATTAAATTGGCTTGCTGTACATAATGTCCTGCTGCAGGGAGTGTGCCGAGCAGAATGCTAACGGCAACGAGTGTGGCGAAGCTTTCGAGCCAAGGGACGTTGTAGACACACACCGTAAGCACGACGCACCGACACATTTTATGAAAAAAAATCGGTAAAACACCAGTCAAAACACATTTCCAATCGAGCTCGTACGCACGGGATATCAACCAATACCCCCCCCCACCCCGTTCCTCAAAAAATAAAAATATGTACAGTCAATCCCTTGTAGTGTAATGGAATTACAACCACAGGACACTGAACCTGATACTCGCACAACGTAACAAGCATCATTTTGGCGGTTCCATCCATCCATTATCAGAAACCGCTTAATCCTGTACAGGGTCGCGGTGAGCCGGAGCCTATCACGGCAGACACAGGGCGCAAGGCAGGGATATACCCAGGATGCGACGCCAGTCCATCACAGGACACATAGCCTGCACAAGCCTACTTAACTTCTCATATCAACACGATTACAAATAAATAATAATACATACAATTTATAACGCGCACATATCCATTCAATTTCGAAGGGATTCATTCGAAGAGAGAATTACTCAGAGGCACGAAGAAGCCGCAGAGAGGCTGGGAGTGGAAGCCATCTATGAGGTTAGCCAGCGCCAACATTTGCCAGAGACTGCGTCAAATGTATTATGATGTTATTGGCCAATTAATTAAGGAGTCTTTTTTTGTTGTTGTGGGAGGAAACTGGAGAACCCGGAGAAAACCCACGCAGAACAGGGGAAGACCACACATACTTTGCACAGAAAGGCGCCTAAGGCGGGATTCAAAGTGCCTCAGGCAGGACTATATTTCTGTGAGGCGTAGCTGTTGCCACGACAGCACCCTGCCGCCCAAATCAGCACCCTTTATAAAATACCCGAGTGTAACTTTCATAGCCCAGCTGGGAAACGAACACAGTTGCATCTTTTTCACCCTCTCAATTTTTGGCACACTTTTTTAACCGTTTGATTTCAGATATGTCTAATCATGAGCATAGACTGCACTGTACTCGTGTCCATCTGTAGCTTATGTAGCCCTTCTATAGCGTCATTAACATTTGCATCACTCGCACTCATACACACACTCGTGACCAGCTATATATAGCGTATGAGCCATGTAGGCACATGAACATGAGGGCTTTAAAACGCGACTGAAGCGCCATGCCATTGTTATTTATGTACACACACTGTGCACCCTTACTATACATACTCTCGGCATGCAGTGCACAAGAAGGACCCTTTGACCAAAATGTTGTTGTTTATTTCGAGAATGCATCGCGTTATTATTCTTTACATTTTCTTCGCCGATTATTAAAATCACCCAGAACGCAACACATCTTCAGATCTCACAAACCTGCAGCAGGATTTGAGCCTGGATGGCGCTTGGATGGGTGACCTCCATGCATATCAACCGATGCTGTTCGCTGCAGGACTACATTATCAGCAGAAGGCCAATGCATCGAAATTCATTGTTGTACTGCACTCCGAGCTGTCCACGCTGCCCTCCCCCTGCACCCCCCGTCTTTAAAAAAATCACACTGACCAGCGGTTAAAAAAACCCATTGTAATGCTGTAGGTTTTTACGGCTCGATGTAGGAGAATTGCTCTCCATCGCCGTTCTTTGGGGATAGCCATGGCAATTGATCCTGGTCTCCTTCGTGACATTTCGCCTCCCGCGTTGGAGGCATCCACAAGCGAAACATCGCGAAGGAGCGAGATGGAATACTCGACACGGATATCCCGAAACAAGAGCTATGGAGAGTAACTGTAATTCGGCATTATCAAAACAACGTTACGCACATCATGGGGAGGTCCTCATCCAGCAGTGGAGCGACCAAAGGACCGCGCATGTACACGTCTTTATATTTTCAGTAATTAACCCCCCCGACCACTCTGCATTCGAGACCTCAGTATAACCCATGACGTGCTCAAAACGTTGATGAATATCGCCTCCACATGACATGCTGTAGTGTACTACAGAATTCTTAATAAGGCTCAGGACAATAAATCTATTGTTAACGATACGCGGGCCTCAAACTACATTAGGGTTGATTAAATTTAGATCACTTAGTGTATTGGTTTTGTGTCTCTGAAGTGTCATCCTAGTGTTAACACTTTCTATAAATACTTTCCATTTACAGCCGCTATAATAAAATTAACATCGGCCTTTGTTATATAATTTGTCGTGCATGCACAGATGCATTCAAGGTATGCAAAAAAATGTTGCTATATTGCACAATATATATGGATTATACCGTTTGGGAGTTGTCATACGATGAATGCACATGTATTATATCACGCCAGCAAAATTCTACACGGCTGTGAACGTGAACCTTCCCTTAGCACTTTGCCCTGAAGTTGCTATGTATGTAGTAGGGAGCTTCAGATTTAAACTAATCTTCACGACATTTAAGCAAAAATATAATTTCCCAATTGCAAACCAATTAAATATGAATATGTCAGACAAAGCAAAGTAGAATGGTAACGCACATATGGATGTTAACATTTTGCAGCAGCGGCAGGGTGTCGAGGCAGTTAAATTCCCGCCTGAGGTGCCTTTCTGTTTGGACTGTGTGTTTTCCCCCTGTTCTACGTGGGTTTCCTCTGCGTTCTCCGGTTTCCTCCTACAACTAAAAAGCGCTCCTTAATCGGTCGATAACATCATGAAATCTAGCAAGCAGTGTGTGGCGGGTTGGCGCCGGCTGACCACCTGGCTAACTCCCCCGCATCTCCGCGGCTTCCGAGCTACTCCTCCGTGTCTCCTCCATAACCAGGCATGGAATTTGTGCGGGTTCTACATTTTATTATTACAGTTATAACTTAATATATTGCTTACTTTAATCGCGAATAGCAATGCACCACACAAAGCTACAGACAACTATATTTAGTTGGCCACCAACAGGTCACAATAATGACTCGTGAGATGTTATTTCAGGTTTGTATCAGTCTAACTTTTAATTTTAATTTCAACTACTTAAAAAAACGCAATTACATAACTGGTGGTTTAGCACGAGAGCTGAACAAAAGGTGCTCACGGTAGAAATGTATATTATAATTTCAGCACAAGTATTAAAATGTCGCTGAACAAAAGTATCCGTCAGCTGGAGGAACACACCTGCAAAACAACAACATGTGTGCTTACCCAGGTCAGTTTATGAAAGCAAGTCAGGAGCAAAGCAAATATATATATAGAGGTAGATGGGAGCAGGTTCAAGTGCTTTCGGGACAGCCGAGGTTAATTAAAAGTAAGCAGACAAATATGCCGACCAAGTATGACAATTGTTTCGTAAACATGGGCGGTAACAAGAACGACTGGAATAAAAAAAAAAACTGAAACGTGCGCAGAGAAACACAGAGAGATGGATGCGAGGTTTATACTGCAAGAAATGAACACCCGATTTAGAGAATATACACAGGTGAAAGACAATTCAAGGTGCCAATAAAAGTAAGAAGGCTTGAGAACGACTCGTTACGGGATGGGATAATGGCAGAGGATCGAGACTGGTGACAGGATGGAAGTGAAAGGTCAAAACTGGTCTGTGGAAGTGGAGCGATGCGATCAGTTTTTTTGGCAGGATAGACGGGCTCGGGCAGGATAGGACCACAAGGGATGGTGACAGGATGGGAGGGGGGGGGCTTCATCCAGCAGTGGATAGACATTGAATGATGATGGTGTTATGTCAAAGCTATGCCAAGTTGAGTGATGAAATGGTATCCAAGTAATGGAAACTTGTCTGAAAGAACATCTACCGAAGAGATTAAGTTATGAAATCAGTTCAGATCCAGGCACATGGGAGATGGTGGCAGCCTGGGGAGGCCTTCATCCAGCAGGGGATTGACCATGGCTGATGATGCCGATACCGGCATCCTCCAGTACCATGAATCGCACAACAAATCTTCAATTGTGACAATTAAAACTTGTGAAGATGTCTAAAAAATAAATGTGATGGGGCGGGCCCTGCGGGAATGGGCATTTACTCTGCTCCTGTAAGGGCGGAACGGGCAGCGGGCTCGATGGATAACACAGGCCGTATAACGGTCCACGGTCATGCAAATTCGAAAAAAATGCAAATAAGAATAGTAAATGAAGCGTATCGTGAACACCTGCTGCCAAATATGGGCCTCGCCACACTACAGCCATGGCCCCATTTATTCACTGAATATGCCACTACAATTCGATTTCCCTTCTTCCTAAATAAATGTTTACAACATTTTAAGCTGGATTAATTTTGCAAGCGTGCGGTTTTTTTTTTTTTACCAATTCTATTTTCAATGAGCTAGAAATAGAAAAGAAAACTAATGCTAAATTTTCCCCCGTGTAAAAAAAACACAAGATGGAATTAATGAAACACTTGTAATGTGTTTTACTGTAACTTAACAAGGAACCACGTTGTCATTTCAAATTATTATTTTTTTCTCTCTTGAACATTGAACAACATTACATTATATGTACAGTATTACGCTTGTGTACGCAGGAAAGACTCATCGAGTTTCAAGACCTTTCCAGTACCGTCCTGTGTAATTCTCTCAGGAGGGGATGACAGTTGCTATGTGTTTCCCAATTAAATACTGTGTGAGTAGTGCTTAAAATATAGCCAATGTGGGCCATTAATCTAGCACACTAAAACCTCCCCTTCTCTGAAAGACATCACGGGATCCATAACACCGACTGTAAAGCACACGGTGTTTAACACTTTAATACACAAGCAGCCTTAACCAGGGTGCCCTGACAAATTCGAACCGTGAACTGCAACAAACGACAAGTGCACTATGGCTGGACTAGGTCACTCCTCTGGGCAATGACCATGAACTGTATTCAAAAATAGGTGCGCAGTTCTCAAATTCTTTGATAATAATGCCCTTCGTTTTGTAACATTAACAGCCAAACTCAGGTCTCTCCAATACTTGTACATTTTCACAGATCAACGTTGTGAAAATTGCGTGCTCTTAAACCTGTATTAAAATATGTAAAACATTTAAAGACTGAGAATTGCTTTCCAACGCTGTTCTTCCGGTTTAGCCGTGTCGAGCGGTCCTCTTCTCGCCTTCGCACTCGACACGGCTATCCCGAAAGAACAGCTTTGGAAAACAAATTTCACGCATCGAGCCGACAACCCACTCCAGTAAATTTCAAAGATTATATAACACAATACTGTAATGCATTTCGTTAAAGTAGTCATCCTTCAATGGAATGGGTCTCAAGACACTTTTTAGGAGGGCCCTTGCATTGGGATGTTGAGCAAATTTAATTTATGAGTCTTTGTCTTTGTGTGGGAGGAAATCGCAAAACCTAGAGAAATCCACACAACACGAGCGCGATAGTAAACCGTTACTCTTACTGCCATCTCCTGGCCACTTCCCGTGAAACTATTCATATCACCTGTGCCAATGGTCCATCTATCCATCGTCAGAAACCGCTTAATCCAATACAGGGTTGCGGTGAGCCGGAGCCTATTCCGGCAGGCACAGGGTGCAAGGCAGGGCTATACCCACGATGGGACGCCAATCCCTCACAGGGCACCGGGGACAATTTGGTCAGCAGGCCAATTAACTTATGCAGCAGCATGTCCTTGGACTGTGGGAGGAAACCGAAGGGCCTAGCGAAAAACCCACGCGGACACGGGCAGAACATGCAAACTCCACACAGAAAGGCACCCGAGCTGGGATTCGAACCCGGTGTCTTCTTGCTTTGAGGCAACAGTGCTACTCACCACGCCACCGGCAAAAAAAAAAGCTAAATAAACAATTAGACATATTTGAATTTGCACATCCCATTAAAAAGTCTCATTAATTATTACTCAACCTTATTACCTTATTATAATCTGCAAACACAAGACACCTATTGACAGACGTATATCTCACATATAGCTTTGAGAATATTAAATTCCCTACTCTCACTTTCTTGATGGTGGAGAGTGAAAATAACCAGCGATAATGTTTGTATTCTATCGTGCTGATGCAGATTAGCTGCTAAGAATCACACACATGCATGTGTGGCTGGAACCAAACGCAGTGATCTAATCTAGGCGAGATTTTATTCCAGGATTCAACTGTTCGACAACACGACAATGCCGATCTCTGCTGCTCTCTGCTGCTCTCTGCTGGCATGAACTCCCAGTGTTCAGAGTGAACAAATAATGTTCAGAGCTCACATCAAACATTGAATTATTCCTGAAAATGGCATAGTGCAAACAATTTAAACATCTATAGAAAGGTTTTCAAGCCACACGACAACATACAACCATAAAGCCTGATGATGCCTCCAACGTGGGAGGCGAAACGTCGTGAGGGAGAGCGCTCCACACTGCTATCCCGAAATAACAGCTCTGAAGAGCAACCATGATGAATCGAGCCGAGAAAAACTACATCAGTACGAAGTGTACGAAAGGTATGTTGTTGTTGTCGGTTTATACGGCCGGCGTCCAGGTGAACCAGGGAAGATATTGAAGCAGAATTTCATGGCCGAATGCCCTTCCTGATTGCTATTTGTATGGACACTTCCCCCAGCCCTGTTAAACAAGGGAGACCCTACCAGGAGTACTAGACTGTAGGTGATTGACTACTACATGAGCTCTTTTGGTTTTAAAAAATTCAAGGTTTTGCCAAAATGTAGAACCCGTATACTTGGAAATAAGCCCTATAAAAGATAGTGGATGTATAGTGGCCGCATAAACCTTGCACGGGTTGAATCTGCAAGCTGTATGGCCTAAACATGGCAAAACAGGCCTCTGTGTTTTTATGTTCGGCCAAGAATGTCACTACAGATACATGTGCTTATGTAGACATTATTTCAGCAGAAAATACCCTGTGAGTTGCAAGCTCTAAAAGAGCGATTCCTGCCACACAACAAAGCGGGATTGCTAATGGACACGACATGAATTAATGCATGAATCTAAAACGACATCCGAGAGCTGTCACAAAAACCTACGCAGCACTTAAACAACCGTCCACAAACTACTCCACGCAAAGTCACTGGCATAACCACAACTATGCTGTGCACGGCCACACCTCTCGGTGTTTTTCTTTCAAACATTTTTGTGCTGCGGATGACCTCTGGAAAACATGCATCACTCTTCAGCGTAATATTTCACATATGCCGCCCTCAGCTTTCCGACTCCGTGAGTAATGGCAATGGCCTTGCCCTGCCACATGTCCTGGATTAGCCCTGGGAGATTGAGGTGGGGACCCTAGACTGCACACGGCGGGACAACACTGTGGCCGGCGCTTGACTAATCGTGGCCGTGCCCACTGCAGGGCACGCAGTAGCACGGGCCATGCCTTTTCTGGAATGGGTCAGGCTCAACGTGTGTCATCATCACCATCAAAGGACATACAAGAAGCGTGAGTGGACACAGCTAATGGTCGAAGTGTATTTCAACCTGACCAGCTGCAGAGATCAACGGTTCCTTCCGGCTTAAATAAAAAAAAACTGACTCGCTGACCACATCACCGTCATATTATAGTGTTATTAAAGGATTAATAGTGAAATGCATTTCTCTGTTGGGCGGTCGTCACCACCCACCACCGTATAACCTTGTTCACGTTTGACAGCAGTTCCCATTCTAATGCAAATCACCGATACACACTATAGGCATTGACCCAAACGTGAAAATATGAGTTACGGAAGAGCCCAGTCTTTCAATAATAAAGTAAACAGTATTCCAGCCATTCTCAATGCACCAATCGCTGAAGGTACCCCCATGCAGTGTCGATTGGAGGGGGGGGGGGGGTGGGATTTAACCATAGTTCACCACGACGGTCAGGTGCAGGTTGGTGAAGGTGAGGCAGGACGGGTTCTGGCGTCACTCTCACTGAGGTTAGAAATTCAACGGATGTCGCCGTGTTAACAGCGCAGTGTAGTAACCACTGTCGGACCACTCTACCCAGTCGATTAAATTAGAATTACACTAAAGATAAATATTGCAGGGCGGCACGGTGGCGTAGTGGGTAGCGCTGCCGCCTCACAGCAAGAAGGTCCCGAGTTCGAATCTCGGCTCGGGGGCCTTTCTGTGTGGAGTTTGCATGTTCTCCCCGTGTCCGCGTGGGTTTTCGCTGGGCACTCAAATTTCCTCCCACAGTCCAAAGACATACTGCTGCATAGGTCAATCGGCCTGCGGACTAAATTGCCCCCCGGTGCCCTGTGATGGACTGGCGTACCGTGATGGGTATAGCCCTGCCTTGCGCCCCGTGTCTGCCGGGATACGCTCCGGCTCACTGCAACCCCGTACAGGATTAAGCGGTTTCTGACAATTAACGAGTGACCATGATTACGTTTGTCGATGGCACACGATGCCAAACATGCTCCACATCATTGGCTGCAGTTTGCACCTGTGTCATTCAATGAAGAACCACATTCAATGAAGAACCACCAGATGGCAGTTGGTTACTGGGAAAATTATCACTGGGACAGAGAGCCAGCGCCAAGTTGTTCATTAATAAAAGCAAATTCTTCCTTACCACCCTGAAGATGTAATGGGTAACCATCAAGCTGATACATTACAACAATATATCACCGACATCCCTTAAAGCTAGCAAGAGATTAGATACAAGAGACCGCTATGCGGTGCCAAAATAAAATGGAAGGCTTTAAATATTTACGTAAGTTAATAACATATAATAGATGTAAACCCACTTTCAGGTCCTAGACATTGCTTCTATTTAATCAGCACAATGTTTTGGTACATGGGGAATGTTTGACTCTCTTGGTATATGGTAAAATAGCAGGAATTTATGCAAATGAAATTACTAATCTCACTAATCGTAAGCAGAGGAAGGCATCGATCCAGGGATTGTAGGAAGGGAAACAGATTTTAGGAAAGGGAACAATTACAGGTGTCCACTGTTACCGTTGTCGTTGTTATATAGTTTAACAACTCTGTGAAAACAGTGAGGAACGTTTGGATAGCTCTTGATCGTGTCAACGCTGGTGGCGAACGTTTTACATTCGTTTGCTGATGATAAAGCCATTTTCAGCGGTTCTGAAAAACATTGGTCGTGGATTTATTTTGCAATACTGTATATTTATGTGGATAAACGAGAGAGTAGTGGTGAAGTGGTTAGCGCACTGGTTATTAAATCCAGCAGCCCGATGTTGCTTCCCAGCCACAACCAACATCATCATCAGTAATAATAATAATATAATTTTATATGGCGCCTTTCACCCGAGGGTCACAAAGCGCAGATAGCTAGATGTTTATTATTACAGCAGAAAAATACGCAGTGAGCTTGCAAGCTCTTTACGAGACTCCTGCGTGGTATCTGAACCAGTCCTGGGCCTCGTTTTCACAAGACCCACACTAACCAGCATGGGGAAGTATGGTCAAAACAACCCCCCCATAATAGGGGGCTGCCCACAGCATGAGGAGGCCGGGCACCGTGGTGGCGAGATGTTATCTCCCTTGCCCGGTATGCAGGAGGCCATGGGTCCCATGTCGACCCCTGACACCTGTATATTTAAAGTTCACGTTTCTCCCTGTGAATGTTTATCTGGCTCCTCCGGTTTTCACCTCTGCATTCCCACGTGCGAGACGCCACGCCACTGAGCTGTCAGGTGTGGCCAGGTGACCTCTAAAAAAGAGCTCATGGCACAGAGGGCTTTACCTGTAATTAGAAGATTGTTTCGTGTAGCGACTGATTGAGAAGGGCCTTTATAATTTCATCCGTTCGGGTTTTTTTCCACTAATTGTATGCCAATTGGGCCGTCAGTCATGTCACCAGAGAGAAGAGAACATTCATTTGGACGTCAGAGAGCAGTACAGTATATCACCCAGTGTTAGCGGTCCACAGAATGTGATACTGTAACAGAACTAATTCTTAAATCTCTTTTCTTATCCACACCAGGGGGCAGCAATTGTCCACCCACATTACTGCAGAGGAGTTATTTTAATTTCGTTAAGATTCATTCTCAGAGCTAAGCTAAGCACAACACGAAACGTGATCCGGAGGGGATAATTATACCACACATTGGTGACCGGGGCTGAAACCAACACTTTGCAATGCTTGCGAACAACTCAGTTTCAACATCGGTGGCCGCTCGGATTGGAAACACGGATCTAAGTGGCGCTAGCTCAGCGATCCGATTTTTGAGTCACCTTGACCGTCAATCATTTTTTTTTATTTAACAACGTATATTAATTTGTATGTTACTTTATACGGACTGAAATAGCGTCTGTCATAATTGATTATTGATCCAGTCCATATAAAGCGGCCTGAAATGCAATGTACATTGATTCCATATTGATTTATAAACATGAATTTAGATTATACTTTACAGAATGCAGACTGCGAATGCATGTATGATATATAATAATAAATGGATCCACGTTATATAAACGTACTGTATTCAACCATTTCACAATGCATGTATTCATACCGACAGAGTCGAGGCGACACCACTTTAGAGATACATGGCAATGATTGACTCTATTCAGTGAAACCATGCAAAGGGCCCACTGAGACCGGGAGACTCTTTTCAAAGTGTCGTCAAGCTGAGCAGGAGAGTAAAAAGACACAACAGCGAAACGGATTTATCAAACCGCCACACATAGTGCTATCAATCAATCAGCGGACATCTTAAACAATATATACAGAAACAGTGCGTAACAATGCAATACTGTGCATACAGAACAGGAACGCGTACGATATTTTAACAATAATAATTATTATTGCATTTTATAGAGCGCCTTTGACCCGAGGGTCACAAAGCGTTGCACAAGGGCCGCAGAGAGAACGGCATGTCAACAACGACAAAAAAAACCAAAGCAACTAAAATTAAATGATTAAACAAGAGAACGTTTTAAATGCGTGTAAGTTCATACAATCTGAAGAGCAAACGCGATAGGACATAAAAACTGACACACAGTTTTGTTTTAAAATGTGAAGAAGGTACAATAGTGTTTCATGCAGACCCCACCACCCTGATCGTGGTGGAGCGGTCTGCGTGTTCCAGTGAACCTGGAGTCTAACACACCTGCTAGGGTATCCCTTGGTGAACAGATCTGGGGAAAGATTTCATACAAACGGCGATTCGAAGACCCCCTGACTAAAAGAGTTTGGCGCCACGAAGGGCATTCGGCCATAAAATTCTGCTCCAAAATCCCCAACCAATAGTTGGAAACCTGCCAAACCGGGTCAACCTGGATACCGGCCGTTTAAACCGGCAACAACAAGGAGCAATTGGGATGCTGCCGTGATGTAACAGTGAGCATACTGGGTTTGTAGTCCAGAGGTCACCGGTTCGTCGTCCCCCATTTGGCAGTTGAGATATGAAGCAAGTTTCTTAATTTAGCACAGGTCTCTGGCAGTATTAACGGGGAACTCGGTAGTCGATCAGCAGGTCGTGTGTGGTGCGGTAAAATGTTGGTAGTGCGACCTCTTACAAGAAGCCTGGCCAGCGTGGAAGGAAAGGTTAAATACCCTGTAGAGGAGGTCTCTAGAGCTCCCTATAGTCGAGATCCTTCTGCCAGCATGAGCAATACTTTGCAGGGCTGCACCTCACCGCGACCCTCACCAGGACAAGCAGTTTAGAAAATGGATGGATAGATTATATTTGATATGGACGTTTATATTTTTTGTCAGGTGAGTAAATACCTGAAAACAGAATTTGCGACATAGCTTATACGGGCTTGTTTTATCGGTTCGAGAACTGGATTGGCCGGGATCGTGGAGGGTGAATGTTTACTCGCTAAAGTTTACCGAGCAGAAATATTGTTCTCGAGTTAAGTTTAAAACGATGCGTGTGGTGACAAACCAACCAATCAGCCAGGCTCCGCTATGCTCGTGTGAAGACTGCCGACGACAAAACTCATCGTGAACATCCATCACCTCGCTATTCTCCACACAGGGCACACGTACATACACGGTAATTGCTGCCAACACTCATGGCAACAGAAAACATGTGAAGCACCGATGGGCGTTCAATCCTAAATATAGAGTAAATGTTTAGGAATACAGTGTCAAACTCCCTGGCCCACAAGTGGGCCACAATACACAACCTAAAATAAACCAAAGGTGTAAATATAAGTGTGTTCAGGTTTCCAAATCGAGTGTCGTTCAAACACCCGTGAACCCCATTTTAAGGTCATCCTTTGTGATCATATTCTGGATTAAAATGGCCGTGATGCGTGCAACTTCAAAGGTCCTTGCGCTCTGAAACGCAGCATCTGTCACACACCGATGAGTCTACTGTGTGGCATTTATCTGAACGATACACGGACTTATTGCTCACGTGACTCATTCACATGCTTCGAGCATGATAATCGCACACCAAGCAAAAATGTATCTCAAACGAAAGCTACTTCTGATACCCTCAAACCTAGCTATTACTCGCCGATTATTATTTGGACCTTTTTACATGAGCGCATTACCCTCACACTAAGCCTGCAATGCTACCCCATAAACCAGTAGCAGCCAATTCCTAATGGCACACACACGGACGAAAAGCTCGGGTAACTTTAGGGACAGGAGGCCTTCACATGACTTCCAACACGTTATAACAGCAGCAGACCTTTTGAGGGCACACATACGGAGGGCGTTAGAGACTGAATGCCCCGTGTGTTTAAGGATCTGGTTGATTTTGTATTGCATTTCCGTGCCGACGCGCCGTACGCCTAAGGCAGGCTGCACTGCTGTCCGTTACAAGACCTTGAATGGACGTAACTCGATTTGTCTTGCGGCATGCGCACAAGTCAAATTGTACGCATGTGTCCAAATAACAGTGACGGCCCCTTGCCAATCCACTGCTGGATGAAGGTGTCGTGTCAGTCTAGGCGGTCGTTTCACCTCAAATTACCATGCTGGGTGGGTAACGCGTTGGCGGCAGTGCGGCGTAGTGGTGACATCCGCGCTTCACAGAAAGAAAGTCCTGCCACAAGGCAGTTCGATTCCCGCCTCGATCGCCTTTTCTGTGTGGAGTTTGAGTGTTCTCCCCCTGTTCTGCGTAGGTTTCCTTCGGGTTCACCGTTTTCCTCCCGCAACTAAAATAAAACACTCGTTAATGAATTGGCCAAGAACATGACACTATATATAAAGCGGTTTCTGGTGGGTTGGCACTAGCTGACCGCCTGGCTGACGCCGCCTCTCTCTGCAGTTTCCTCGCGACGCCTCCATATCCGCGTCTCGTCCATGACCAGACGTCGAATTTGTTATAAATTGTGCTATTATTATTAGTAACGAGGAGCGACGAGGATGGTCCCAGGTCTGGTTCAGCAGATCTGGTTTACCACTGGTGGCCGTTACCAAAAGTCCAACTCAGATAGACGTTTATTATTATAGCAGACAAATACCCAGTGAGCTTGCAAGCTCTTTACAGGACTCCTGCGGCATAGCAAACATGCGAATTGGCTGGGTTCGTGGAACCGCGCTTAAACTGCTTGGCCACGTGCAGTGACGTGCAGAGGTTTGGTGATGCCCGGGGCCAACTCCGACTCCTTGATTGTATGCCCCCAAGACTCAAGTATAGGACCTAGTACTGAGAAATGTGAGAAAGGAAGACAACTTTGGGAACTATCATTATTCATTCATAAAATTAGTTGTAAGGCAGTACTATAACGTGTCGACGGTCGTCGACAGGGCACGGTGGATGATGATAAACAACATCGATCGGCGTCGACAGGGCACTGAAAGAGTTAATCAGCATTACGCACAGTTTTTACATGTAGCAGGTTCTGTACTCTGGTCTCGCTTATTAAAACACGGATCCGCATTCACACCACCTTGTGGGACTGTTTAATTTCACTCTTTGATTGGATGCCCCCCTTTCTGCACGCCACTGGCCACGTGCAACCTGCATGTGCGTCTCGCTGCCGTTTCAATCATCGGAGACCTTTTCGACAAGTGTCAAACTCCCGCGACACACGACCTCGCCGCTAAATCATGAGTCTCTCACAGAAGCCACGAGGCTCCAGAATGCAGCAGCACGGCACCGGAGCCAATGAGCCCGCTCCCGACAGCCGCTCCCGTCGACCCGTCCTTCCTCCCGCCCCACGGAGCTGAACCGGAGAAGGTCGACCCCGCGGTGCACATACAGTTCGCACGTATATTTTTGTAGGCCACACACTCATGTGACCAAACACAGGGCAGCTGCGTGCCACATCGGGAACGCCGCGAGATATCGGGCTCCGGTCAATCGAGGCTCACGTTTCAGTCATGACCACGCTGGCAAGGAAACGACCACGTGCCGGCTCGACGGAATTAGACGGGCCTTTCTGCTGAGGCATGCAACCATCACGGTGTGCCGACGTTCATATTAAACACGTTACACACGGGTAATGCTACACGGCCTCGTAAAAAAAAAAGAAGAAACCGTTTAACTTAAACTATTTGACGATGATGTAATTCGTTTGTACGCTATATTTTAGAGGTTTGGTTATTAACACGAGCGTAGCTTGTCCGTTTCACGCGAGCTGCTGAATTTTCGATCCATTAGAAATAATTTGGATTCGACTGTTTCTTGCAAGTTCGGTTTTGTCAGCTGCTCACTAACGCACGTGGGAATGAGTACAAAGTGGCAACGGTGACATCGTTGCTCATTGCTAACACTTAAATATTAACGTGTTAAGTTTTACAGCTCCTTTGAACAACGCACGGTGGCATTACACATAAACTAGGTTAAAGGTTAACATTTCTTTGGAATGCGATAATAAATTAGCCACACCACATCACGTTTGCCGAACATTAAAGGCTTTAGTAAAGTAATAGCTTAATTTTCCAGCTTTAGCCATCAAAGGTTTAACAGGGCGTTTACACGTTCGTTTTATTTTATTTTATTTCTAACCGCGATTAACAGTCTTAGGCTGAGAGATCGCTGCTGAACGCCGCCCGGTTTCTCTTCCTCAGTCAGGCAGAGAAGACTTAGATCCACAACAGGCAAGAAAAGGTCAGCTCTTCTGCGCGTGCACATCAACCTATCTCTGTCCAGCACGACGGCCCATATTAATCCGTCTTCTGGCCACTGCGCAGGGACTTCCCTGAATTTGGCACTCGGTGTGCTGGGCGTTCGTGTTTCAAAAGCAGCAATAACGCCGGCTGGGTCGATGCGAGAGTACACGTTCGCGAGGGGTGGCTCGAAACGATCCGTATCGCATTCGCAAACGACGTCTGCAACAGTTAGCGTGTTGAAACTTGAGGAAACGTGAAGCCATAAAATGTAGGTCACACGCGGGCTTGAGTGATTCAAAAATATTAAATTGGATGAAATAATGACTCCTCGAACATGTTCCTCCGTAACCGTTCGTCAAACCACCCGTACCCTCGGAGTAATTTAGGAGATAAAATGCAATTGTGAGTCATGAAAGGCGACTTAACTTGGAAGTGAAGAGTTAATATGCATTGTCGGGCAGTATGTGTTTATTTTATTGCACAATATTGGAAAG
Organism: Geotria australis; assembly: GCA_036362915.1. Taxonomy (NCBI): domain Eukaryota; kingdom Metazoa; phylum Chordata; class Hyperoartia; order Petromyzontiformes; family Geotriidae; genus Geotria; species Geotria australis. Next base: position 4,022,110 of record JAZEWU010000014.1, read on the forward strand.
GGAATTAGCACTACATCCCACCACCTCCACCTTTGCATGGTTGTATCGTAAATCATGCAACAGCATTCATTCATTATCAGTAGCAACTTCATCTTTTAGAGGGTCGGAGCCTATCCTGGCAGACACAGGGCACAATTCTGGGATACACCCAGAATGGGACGCCAGGGCATCACAACGCAGCGGGGGCAATTTAGTCAGGCCAATTAACCTATGCAGCAGCATGTCTTTGGACTGTGGGAGGAAAACAGGGTACCCAGAGGAAACCCACGCTGACATGGAGAGAGCAGGCAAACTACACACAGAAAGGCACCCGAGCTGGTATTCAAACCCAGGACCTTCTTGCTGCACACGTGCGTTAGTTAAATCAGAGGTTCTCAACCTTTTGCACCTCAAGGCCTACTGGGCCCCACGTGGGTATGGTCTCCACGGATCAGTGGCGTGCAGAGAGGGGGGCAGAGGGGGCGACGGCCCCGGGCATCCAATGAAAGAGTGGAATTAAACAGTCCGTGTTTTAAAAAGCGTGACCAGAGTAGAGAACCTGTTACATGTAAATACTGTGCGTAATTCTGATCAACTCTTTCAGTGCCCTGTCGACGAGCGTCGACACGTTATAGTACTGCCTTACAACTCATTTTATGAATGAATGATAGTTCCCAAAGTTGTCTTCCTTTCTCACGTTTCTCAGCACTAGGCCCTATACTTGAGTATTGGGGGCATACAATCAAGGAGTGGGAGTTGGCCCCGGGCATCACCAAACCTCTGCACGCCACTGACACGGCCCATTATGTGGGTCGCGACCCAGCGGTTGAGGATGGTGGCATTACATCATGCATGCGGACTGCATACACGTGCGTTCATATACGCATCATCAAAGACACACAGCCACGTGTGACATGCACAGCACAGGCACATAATCACACACACGCTCAAAGCCAGAGATTTCGTTTTAATCTGGCCAAGACTTCTCATCGCAATCCCCACATCGAGTTCGAGCGATGGGGTGTGAGGCACTGTGGTACGGTAGAGACGAGCATCCCACGTTCATCCACACCGCAAATGTCTTCATTTGCAAATTAAGACACGTTTGCTGTGTCGCAGGAATCCCGCTTCCAGAGCTTGCAACCTCACTGGGTATGATCTGCTGTAATAATAACCATCTATCTATCTAAATAGCGTGCTATTGGATGCTCCGAGGTGTTTTGTAGAAATGTTGGGATAGAATGTGTGATAATCGAAGGTGACAATTTTCCTTGGCAAAATGTCCCTGGCAAAAGGAACCATTTTGTTTCCCTTCGTTTGTTCTTCGGATGCCATCGTTTTGGAGATACAAAGCATGACAGGTGTACGGATGGACAGACGGAACCTTGCGATTTGTCTATTTATAGGGTATTGGGATTCATTTCAATTGTAAATTTCATAAGCATGTCAATGATTTGCCTGTTCCCATTTATGGCATGTAGACAGAGCATTTATCAGTGTGACGAACGTTGTTTTATACCTTTCAGCAAATCACAACGAACAGCCTGACGTGACACAATGTATCGAAATCAGTCGCATTGTGAAATAAGCCTCGAGACAAAAACATGTCGGCTAGAAATGTGACGCAAAGAGGAAAATGCGAAAATTAATTTCCCTTACCATCTATCTCTTTCATCACCTGACACATCACGATAACATTTCCCAAAGTCCAATAATAATTCAAACGCTGAAATATGTGAAGTTTCTTATCTTTACACGTTTTGAGCGATAATCTTCTAACAGCGTGACAATTTATAGCTAAACCATTTGTTTTTACCGATACTCCATCTCAACACCTGGTTGAACCGTTTGACGGCAACAGTGGCTCCGTTTCTCGTACGGAAGAATGTTAATAAATTCAATAAGTGCGTTGAGGTTTGTGGGAGATGCATAGAGGCGGCTTTGAAACAAAAGTGTTATTTTCACTATCTTTTTTCCCTATTATTTTAGTGGGTGCATATACGAAACTGACCACGGTGCGGTTTGTTTTTACACGTAGAATTTTCTTTGAAAACGTTTCCACAGCCAAGGTACACTCCAAAAATAAACATACGGCCTGACATTACGTGTCCTTATATACACAGCCCATTGTCGGGATTTTGCAGCGTTGGCCATAGTTTGCGTTTAATAAACACACTACAGGTGGGAAACAGGGAGAGGAGGGGCGCAGCGGGCTAACATATGACAATTAACCTATATAGCAGCATGTTCTTGGACTGTGGGAGGAAACCGGAGTGCCCGGCGAAAACCAACGCGGACTGAAGAAAATCCATGCAGGGAATAACACTGAAAAACGCTTTGCAGACATCAGAAATTCATTGGCTTCCTGCCATATTCAAGCCACCTCACAGCCCAAGCCTGTAACACCGGCTACTTCCAGGCAAGTCCTCACCAGCCTCAATCGCATAGAGCTTCCGGGACCTGATAAGATCGGCCACATTCAAGTAGACTTGGTAACATGTGTCTCTGTTTCATGGCGGACGACAAATCAAACCCGTCTTCAAAGCAAAGTCGCACATCTGGAGCGGCGGGGATTTTTGTCGAGGTGCTGCATCGTTGTTTCCAAAAGATCGCCTCGTTCAAGTTTATTAGCTTTACCTCTCTGTCCTCATTATAAATCACAGCTCGACTCTAGTGGGGTTTTTTTTATGGGACGCGTCTGCCCCGGTGGAAAGTGATCGAGAAAACTTTCCACAATCCACCAGGACTAAAAGAAAAACGTTCTGCTGGAGTGGAAATTGAAATCGGAGCACGGTGTTCTTTTTGGTCAATATTGTGACAACGGGAGGCCTGCATGCGAACAGTATTGTTCTTGGATTGAGAGCGATGCTTGCCCATTTCACCTCTAATTGCCTCAGGGCCGAACCAAAATAAGAGCTTTTTGATTTCCTTTCTCCGCACCATTTAGTACTGCTATGCTTTATTTAAACAGGTGAGAACCCATTGGGGCATCGTGTCTCCTTCGCAGAGGTAACCAGAGTAAACAGGTAACACCAGCGCAGTGCAATGTAACGTGAGCTTTCAGAGCTAAGGGATCTACGGAGTAAGTCAGCACAACTTGACAACATCGTGACATGTTGCTATTCAGTTGAGATCATAGCACTGTCAGATGGTCTCAAAATCAGAGGTGAAAACACGATAAAAAATAACTGCACCGACACGTTTATCGTCAGTCCCATTTCAAGGAAACACGCATTTACTAAAATGAACTCGTAGGCTTTCATGACCAATGTTATTCATAGTGAAGCTCTGTTTATGAGTTTAGGGTCATGTGAGAAAAGGTGTGTAAGTGAAGTGCACCCGTCGATGTGTTGGAGCAAACGAGAGAGCACATGCATCACTTACCTTACCTCAGCGAAACGTCGGTACCATCTTTTAAGGTAAGTGATGCATGTGCTCGCTCGTTTTTACTAAAGTGGGGGTCAAGGTAGAAGCGTTCACGTCGCGATCCCTGTCAGGTAATACTTGCTATTGCCTGCGAATTCTACCAAACACTTCGAGGCCGAGCTGAAAGACAACGATGTCCAGAGGCTGACCTAACATCGTGCTTCGAAGAATCGCAAAGAAGAAGACTAAAGTGTAGTTACTAAAGTGTAGTAACTTGATATAGCATAGCAGATATTTTATCGACAGATGTTCCTGAATCCTACGAACGCCTTGGCTACATTAATTTACTGTATGAAAAATCGGCAGAAAACTAGAAACCACGGATTACTTCTGTCCTTTATACTCCGTATTTTCTGAGGGGTGCGTGTTCTGTATACAACTTCCATATCTAAATGGATTTTTAAAGGATAACCAAAGCAGTTTATTGGGAACGGGTAGCTGGTTTATCTGGAAAATGTTCTAGACATTTCCAAATTGTTTTGCATTTCAACGTAAACCTTCGAATTAAGCACAGCTCCATCACAGGCGGCAAGAAGCGCCAAACCGTTTTTTTAGGAGAGCCAAAAAACACTTGTATCTGGTGTCACTAATGGAATATTGGTCAGGCTTAAACTTAATCTGCAAGGTATGCAGAAAAAAGGAGTAACCCCAAGGTTTCCATGATGCCAACACCGACTTACCCTCCAGCATTAACATGTGCCGACTCCTTTATCCCATTATATAATACGGTACGGTTTTTGCCTTTGGAAGCGCTGAGACCCAAGTTTGAAAGTATTTAATTTCACTCTACTACCATATTATCAACTGCTGTAGTCTCGATCCACTGCTCAATGGGAGGCAATGAACTGTTATTGCTGAACCCGGTCACTAGTCACGTAGCAGCTCCAATTTGTTTAATTTCCACAAAGGTGATTTTGATGGTGGCGCTTCAGAACCGTTCTTTTGGGATAGCCGTGTTGAGCGATCTCCCTCTCACTCGACACGGCTATCCCGAAAGAACAGCTCTGAAGAGCAACCATCATGCATCGAGCCGTGGAAACCTACATCAGTACAAAGTTGATTTTGTCACTCCATCTCCTCTTTGCGCACTTGCCCGGTTTCCCGCCGTTACATTCTGCAACTTTGTGCGTCTTTCCTACAAATATGTTCCTTGCAGGTTCACTTACCCTTTCTCGTTCAGGTTAGATTATTATTATTATTACTATACAATTAGACGTATGTCATACTGTTGATAAACGGGCTCCAATTGCTTTGTCGGTATAAGATATTTTACTACTGCATCTGTGTTTGGGTTGGAACCGCGTCTCGTCCGACATTTCGCAACAGGTGATGGGAGAGCTCGTTCTGCTCCTGAAGAAGCTCCCAGCGTGCGGATCAAAGACGTCGGCCATCGGGCCAAACAACACGCGGCACGCGCCAAGGACACATCGGGAGAGGACTTCATGTCTTTGGGCTGCGGTCGAGCGTGGCTTTCCCACACCGAATGCTGGCCGTTTGGCGTCGAACGATTCCACCGCGGGACATGCGCCACAATTATTGAGTGACTTTACGCAGCAATTGACATGGGTGTGGGAGGGTGGTACCAGAGCTAAGGTTTTAATAAGTACGGCAGGTGTACATGAACCACCCTACCTCCCAACTTCCAAGAATCACTACCTCACGCCCGTGTTTTAAACTAGGTCACGGCTTGCTTGAGCAGATTAGATGCGGAACATAATGTCCTCTTAAATGTATGCTTTGGATAAATTACCTCACGTTCAAATGTGCTATCGTGAAACGCCCTATTGATGTGTCTGGATCTGCACCAGCCTTCGGTAGGAACTTGAAAACTATGTCAACCTAAATTTGAATTTTTAACATGACACGGGGTACAGAACTGCAGAAAAACTAGGTCAACGCACCGTACAGATTGTAAAAGGTTTCTGCTGAAGCTGTCACATTACACTCATTAAATGAATGTCGTAAACAAAGTTGTGTACGTGCTCATGAATCTTTAGCAATAGCAAAGCAGCCATACAAAAAAAAACTGATGCGTGATTAAACTTATCACGCCGGTATGCAAAGTATACCATTTTTGTCCCGTGACAGAAGGTCGTCCGAGTTAAGCCAAGGCCATCATTCAGTGTTGACGCGCCCATTCCAGGTTATAAATGTAATCTTATCAAAGTCACTGGGGCAGAGTGGTCTATTAAAAAAAAGTATTGACACAGCCACTTGGGCAAGTGAAGTCACATGCCGGTTAGCACAGACAACACACTTCAGTTGAGAAATCGCGTACATTTTACTCAGCGAAAATGTAAACGTAACCCACACCCACAAACCTGCCCATATCACACCTATACTCTGACGTCTCCATCGGCTCCCAATCCAATCTCACCCTCACCATCCCCAATGTCATCCATGGAGTTGCCCTTGGCGTCACTCTCCGGTCTCGTTGCACTCTATTCATTCCTCCTCGTGTTCTCCCTGCTCTAGCAACCAAGGCCTTCTGCAGAAGCCCTCAGCAGTGGCGTAGCATGGGCAGGGCCAACATTTCAAAAGAAAATAAATAAAGTCATAATAGTAAATAATAAATAGCGCAACAAAAAATTATACAAACGTATCAGAGATATACAATGAGCCATTGGGAGGAAACCGGAGTGTGCCCGGCGGCGAAAACCCACGCGGACACGGGGAGAACATGCAAACTCCACAAAGAAAGGCGCCCGAGCCGAGATTCGAACCCGGGGACTTCTTGCTGTGAGGCGGCAGCGCAACCCACTAGGCCACCGTGCCGCCCACTCCTCTATACTCTTTAAAATGTAAACGTGTGGAGTTTCACGATCTCCCTGAACGATTTTTCTCACCACCAAAACAAATGACTACATCCACGTAGAAGCTATGACAACCTTTGGTAGAAGAACATCTTTTCTTTATAACTGCTCCGCCGAACGACGTGGATTTGTGTCCTCTGCAGACTGCATTACATCAAAAACGTGACTGCTCCCATGGTTACTGATGCTACCATAACAGCGCCAAATTGCTCGGCTTCAGTAAAGGGCTGTTTTGTCCAAGTTCACCGCGTGGGTTTTTTTTATGTAACCGTAAAAGTGAGTGCCTGAAAGCGGCACATGACCAACGCTGTCAACAAACGAACCGTAAATCCAATCGGGCAACGCGCGCCGATTAACATTTCAAATTAATAAATCAGCTAATCCAATTCGCGTAAAAGCAAACATGACCGATTCTGCAATTCGCATGCAATCACGCAGCACAACAGCTCGTGTATTCATGGTTCACGTTTCACGTTTAATTTCGGCGAGAAGCATTGCCGATACACGCAAACCGGTCGCCATGGGAAGGCCGAGGTGACCGCGTGACTCACAGAGTCATGGGGCCAATGTCATGTCAGAGCACTGAGCCAGCACTGCTGGGATTCTCTGTCCGTTTCCGAGGCGCCTGTGATTAAAGAGATCTCAAGTGTAGCAAGTTTGTGCTCTCAAGCGCCCCACCGATCAACTGCATGCACATCTATGCATAGAGGATAACGTGTTTGTATGGCTATGTACAGGGGTGGAATTTGGAGAGAAAAAACCCACGGGACGGCAATGCCATTGAGTTGGGGGGGTCTAGGGGTCAACCCCCAGAAAATGTTGAGTTTATGAGAACGCATTTCCTGCATTTATGTGGCTTTTGTGATGTAAAATAGCCATCCAAATATAAGGTCATGAAAAGCTAATCGGTTCCGCCTGGGATTTTCACTCCGGGAACCGAGTTCCTGTGCGTTCCTGCCCGATTCCAACCCTGTACGAATGTCCGCACCGAGGGGACTGGGTTCGAATCCCATATAAGAGTGGATGTTATATACGCAACACCAAGACTTTTGTGTCATTTCAGTTTTACTTACCACTCATTTATTCTTCTTCTGACACTTCAGAGATCCCGGCAGTAATATTTTAAAAAATGACATGAGGAAGAAACGTAGGTACGAAGCAGTCAGGTCAGCAGAACAACGTCATCAACAAGCGACGTCAGAATAACGTGTTGCATGCTTGTAACGACATCTCCGGTAGGGCAGCTACTCTGCTAGGTACAGTTATAAAACTAAAAAACATTGTAATAAATTAGGGTATTCACCTAAGTTGCCTTATTTTAGCTTAATCAACGATAAAAGTTCTTCCGTGATGTCATCTGTGAGCATTCTAAATAAAAAACACCTCTTCATTTGATGACACGACACTGTTTTAGTGTACAGCAACTAGGGGCAGTGACATTAAAAATTATGAGTGACTAGCAAATCCTAGAACTGACCTTTTCTCTACCATTGGTAAACCCGTCAGTAAGAAGGTAACCTTGTGGGTATACACAGGGCTGCCGGGAGAGAATGGGAGGCAGCAAAAGGTATAATCTGCCCTGGGCCACACACAATTGCCTCTATAATACAACATTTGGTGAAGGCGCGACGCCGCAATTGCCCGGCTCGCGTCGCTGCTGGCGGAAACACCTCTGCTTAACGAAGCTCCGGAGCAGGAGTTCTCAACCTTTTGCTTGGTCCACTTGAGTCTGGTCTCCATGGAGCGCTAGGTGTCGCTCACGGCCCACTGATGGGTCG
>JAZEWU010000014.1:4041130-4060626 GCA_036362915.1 Geotria australis
CGTCAAGGCCCCCCCCCCCATGTGGCATCAGTCATCGAACCTGCTTGACCAGTGTGGAGGCAGTAAACGGAAGGCGCTGGTGGAGGCAGGAATGGTTCAGATTATCGCCCGACACTGATGTCAGTCACGGCCATGAACAGAACTCGGTTCACCGTGGTTCATAGCGGCAGTGCTCACACCACTGTAGCAGCACCGCTCCCTTCAACCAGATACCTGCAGTATACTAACGTTCCTCTTCAACACGTGACATTCAACACACCGCACGTGTAGCACAATTGCCGAATAATTATATTTTTTTAAATGAATAATCAGAGGCGGAAAATCCTTTTGTAAATCGGTGTTTTATTGTACCTTTTGTTTATTATGTACAGGGCAAAAAATAGTTACGTGGAGTAAAGTGTTCATTACATTTCAATTCTAGTACTTACATCAGTCACATTCTTTAGTCAGAGCACCCGTATAATGTTCACGAAAGCAGCGGATGTTAACCTTAGAGGAACACTTTCGGTTTGCATTATACATCTCAACCATCTACGGCCACACAGCTCAATTCCTCATCTTACACGCGCAGATTTTAATACCTGTTAAAGACAACACCAAATGTATCATTTTAAAACTACAAACATATAAATGCGCAAAATCGAACGATCCATGTTTCTTTTCAGTTTTCCGATTGGTATTAATTACTCGAAGTGTTTGGGTCTGCTACGGCGTGATTGTGGCAGAACAGAACACTTGTTAACAAGAGACAGCAATGTTAGATGTCATCTTCAAAGTGCTACGGAATAACAAGGCCGTTAAGAAAACATTAAAATCACTACAGTCTGCTATACAATAATTTTTTTTGGCTTTTTAGAGTCCAATATAAGAGTAATAAAATGACATTTAAGCTAAAAATGTATATATTTTAAAAAAACATTGTGGTAATTGAAAGATAGAGGACTTCAAATCTGACCCACATTGCCCTACATGACATGATAAGTTTAATTCCAATCCAAGATGATTAGCTTTTATTACTATATTTCAAAAGTTTTGTCGGATCTTACAAGAGTTTTTTTTTTAACACCAACATCAGTTAACGGATGAGACTTTATTAAGAATAACATCTCTTGGAAGACGGTCACAGGTAAATAACCAACACTGATTCATTACAAGGTGATCGGCAACGTCTGATAATGGAGTGAATCATTCTACCCACACGATGTCATGGAAGACACAAACTATAAATATTTACAATCTACCACTAGATAACTTTAAAACGTCATGCCGAACGTATAAAGAAAATGCAATCTTTGCTGCCAAGAGTAGCATCCAATAGGCAAAAACACAGGAACCGGTGACAATAATCCACGAATCGTGATTGCATCTGTCTCGGTGGAATTTTGTTGCAATAACTCGGATCCTGGCTAGTTTCCTTCTCACCAAAACTCTAGTTTTCATCGTTTTCAAGCCGCAAACCGTCACGTTTATATATATATGGGTGTTTTTTTCCACAAAAATACCTCAATGCTTTATTGCAATGTTTTCTCTGATGGCTTCCGGGTCCATGCCTGGTGGATTTGCAGTTTATATTCGTTACTGGCAACACCGAAATGTGAGTTTTGATGCACAGAAATGTCCACGTGCACAGCACACACAGCAGAGTAATACATTCAAACACGCATGATAAACTCCACATTATATACTTTCACATGTTTGGCAACGATCATGAACACTTTACAGACATTTGCATTTTATGCTTAACAACTATATTCTACATCGAACTTTAGTGGTGCAGTAAGAATATATATATAGATGTGCCCAGGTGGACATTTAGATTCTGAATGATCCATAAAATGTGGATTCTTCCGTCAGTTCGGTTCACACCAATGCATAGAAATGTAACTTCTATGTAATGGCACGTCGATTAGAAGAAAAGCTTTGAAGCAGTCAACACTTCGTGAGAGACCATAACACTGAAATACTGTAGAATTTGCAGTCACGGAAGATAACTTTTATATATATGACACCTGCAAAGGTATGATGTTGCACAGCTCATTAACGAAAACCAGCGCCAAAAATCAACGACGGCTGTCAACCGTTGACACGTGGAGCAATTGGGGGAAGAATCCATATTTTCTTTCACGGTAAATATTAATTCACTTATAACCATCACAAGTATGGATATCTCTGCTCCACCGTCCGTCCTTTGCACAGCAGCATCCGATTACAAGGAAAACGTTCAGCATCACTTTAATCACGAATGATTTTCCGTACAAAATAATAATAATTCAAAAAAACACCTCTACACTTCTCCGTTCTCATCTCAGGCATAGAAATGCCACCGCACAGGAAAGGTTTTGTTTTTTTTTTTGCCGAGAGAATGGCACGGGAATATCAAAGTGCTTGTCACATGATGGTTTCGCAGAGCACCACCTTCTCATCCGTGGGGGTGAGCGCGATCGGAGGGGTCGCCTCCACGTCTTGGATGCTCTGAGCGGCCGGCTCCATCGGGGACATGTACTCCATGTGGTGGCCGCCCCACACCGGCGTCGTTAGGATTTGCCAGCGCTGTAGACGGGACGGAGAACACGGAGACAGGGTAGAAAGGTTGGGGGACGCGGAGAGGAGTGGATGGGGAATCAATCACCAAATGTCCTCACTGCTGCACCATCTGCTCATCCTCCTTGCTGGTACTTTATTATTCCCTGTTATAATCACTAGATTTTTTTAGATCATTCGAATCGTCGAAAGGCTGTGAGATGGCCGGGATTTGACAGTACAGTATAGTAAAGGATTAATTCCAGAAAAGAGTAGGCCATTATGTGCCGGTGTCAGGGGCCAATAAACGAATGAGTTCTTGAATCTATCTGTGCGGAGTTTTGAGCGTTATCCCCTTATGTATGTAAGCCTATATCTCCAAATATTCCCAATTCTTCCCACAGCTTTAGTCAGCTTAGGGTACCCTGACCCGAGCCACCTTGCCACATCTGATTATTATTATTATTAATCTTGCCGTTTAGCCGCATCTCGGACGTAACTGGGTAGGCCATCCTTCCGGAACTTTCCATTGTACCGTTGGGAGGGGGGCGGTGGCAAGACACTGGCGTAGCAGTGGCAGCACAGCTGGGTTCGGATCGAGGTTCTCACCTCCAGGAGGTTGCCCTTGGTACGTGCCAGGCGATAGATGGCCACGACAGGGATGCACAGCATGGACGAGAGAGCCATGCACCAGCCCAGCGCCTCGCCCCACCAGGGGTACACGTACTCCTTGTTGTACGTCAGCGGCTTGTAATTCACCAGGTTGAACATGAAGATGCCCTGTCCGGTGGGAACGTTGAGAAAATACAAACAACGGAGAGCGGCGTTAATCAATAATACATGCGTCCAGTGGGTGGGTAAATCTCAACTATTTTTTCTGCTGGGTATTTTTCTGCTGTAATAATAATAATAAACTAATTCGGTTCAATATACTATCTTTGGATGTTAGCTCTGTGTACGTAGATATGCGTGCGTGCTTTATTCATGCTAAGTGAGGTACCGCGATGACTTAATTGAAACAAGATGTGGGTGAATAAATAAAATATAGCTTAAGATGAAACTAACGTGTGTTACCTTGATTTAGCACTAAGTAAACAATTTAATTAATACCACGAAACATCGTCATACAGGTTGAAATCATGACGGGTTGTAATTTGGACGCCACGGTGTAGGTGTGTTGCTCATGGTGGGGGAAGTAGCGCTAAGAGGTTGGCCATAATTCACCACGCCGCTCAGTGCGGGTTCATGAACGCATGTTGTCTGGCCTGTCACTGGTATCGGTGCCCCTATCCAGTATAGCTACTCAGCTCTACAAGGCACTTGAGCCTCTTCGCCCGTTTAACAAGCCAGAAATAATGGTTACATATTCAAATATACGGGCAGCACGATGGCGCTGTGAGTAGTACTGCCTCCTCACAGCAAGAACCCTGGGTTCGATTTCTGTTTGTGGAGTTTGCATGTTCTCCTCACGTCCACGTGAGTTTTTGCCAGGTACTCCAGTTTCTTCCCAGTCCAAAGACATGCTGCTGTGTAGGTTAATTGACCGGACAAAATTTCTCCCGGTGCCCTGCAATGGATAGGCGAGCCATTCTAGGTACAGCCCTGCCTTGCGCATTATGTCTGCCGAGATTCTGGCCATCCGTGACCCTGTGTAGCATTAAGTGGCGATGATATTCAAATGAAAAACCAAATGCCACCTACCAAGCAAACACACGGTGTTATGACGGCCCAGCACCAGCGCATCCAGGGGAACGGGCGGTAGCCGATCATCAGAGCAATGTTATCCATGAAACGATCCCCACCTACTCGACACACAAAGACAAAGATCCCCCGTATAGCCGTTAAGACAATGTTGGGGCAAGTGCCGTTGGCAGCCACCTATACAGGCCGACACAGCACACGGCATCACGCTCAGCCGCCTTTGTCTCCGCAGTGCTGATGTGTACACACTGCACCAGGTTAAGACTGAGCCAACCTGCACACAGGCCGGTCAATGTGTGTATTCAATGTGTATACTTCTAATCCATTCATTAAATATTTCGGAAAGCTTTATAATCGGGTAAGAGCCCTTAGAGAGAAAAGCATTTTTTTTTTAAAGGAGACCCAAGTAAATAAAAAATACACCATACAAATGCAGATATTACATAATGTATTACATTTTCTATTATGTAATTACTGTCATACAACGGTATTACAATTGAACAAACGGGTAAAAGTAATTTTTATCTAAGGGCAACATTGCTCGGTAGATTTAGCTAATTTTTGCCATTTTGTCATTTTAAAAATTTGGAACGTGACACTGGCAAACACGGTGTGATTAACGTACGCCGATGAAGCAAACAGTGCTTATTCACGGTTTATAACGATAATCATTACAATGTATAACTCGCAATATTAACCAGGCTGACTGCTAGGCTCTAAACGGGGACCTCCGCATTATCACAATGTTTCACTGTATTTTTAAAATTTATTTTGCATTTATTTTGTCAGTTATGTGCAATGCTGTGTGTAAATGGTTATGTTTTTGTTTGGTTAATTTGTTTTTATTTTATTTCTTTTTGTCAATTCGCATTATTTTTGTGTCGCAGGAATCCCGTAAAGAGCTTGCAAGCTCACCGGGTATTTTTTCTGCTGTAATAATAAACATCTATCGATCTATCTTGAGCGGCAGCCGCGCCGCCGCCCCCCGGGCCGCGTCACCGGCGCGAGTTTCAAGCCTGTCGTACCGTAGACCCAGGCGACGACGATGCACTCCCATCCCGCTTGCCACAGCAGGGTCATCCCACTCGCCGAGTAGTAGTCGAACAGCTGGAACACGTACATGCCACCCTGGGGGGACGCACGCGGAACAACGTCAGCATCTCGCCGTGGCACGGCGCCGCGGCGCGAGATCGCGAAACGCGGCCGAAACTCCCCGCAAACACCGCTGCCTCCCCGCTCGTGTTGACGCCGGCGCAGCGGTTCGGAATACCCCCCCCCCACGTCGGTGTCATTGCGCGGGCAAATATTTAAAACAAATATCTGCGATGGCGCGCGGCCCGCTGCCACCATGGCGATAACACCATTAAGAGGGTGACATATTTGCCGCCTTGTCGTTCCGGTTAGTTTGTTTTGTTGCGTAACTGAAGTGAACGAACGGCGAAGTGTGGCGAAGGCGGGTAAATGGGCAGCTAGTATCAGGCCGGTGAATGTCACACATTGACAGCTGGATTGGCGCAGCGCCACGTCAACATTGCTTTCACGGTCGCTCACAATAGAGCACTTATTTTGGCTCCGTCGTTCTCACACACAACAGCAGCGAGCGTTCACGCAAGCCGGGTTCGGCGTTGGGAATTTCCGCCGAGTTGATGAACATTTTGGCGTGCATGTTGACTGCTAAGAAGAGCTAGCTGGCTTGGGGAAAATACGGCGACGGTCGGGACTAACGATGGAGTGACAGCCAACGGCGCGAACACGCCCGAGGGCCCGTCCGCAGCAGACATGGAGCGATAAAACCGGACGACGGCTCGAGGAGATCGACATCCATCCGTGGACAGATCGCGACGGCGACCCGGCTCACCTCGGTGACCATGGAGATGGCGATGAGGAAGGAGGTGAAGCAGCAGATGCCCACGAACACCTCGCGGCGGTAGCCGCCCGTGAGCGCGGCGGGGAAGAGATCGGAAAGCCCCGTCACGAAGCCTTCGACTCCAACGAACTGCGGGCAGACCGCGAGCGTGGGGGGGGGGGCGAGCGCGTGCCGATAAGAGCACGGCGGCTTGCAGGCACGCGCGACAACAGTTCACCGCAACGAGGTTCAATATTAACAACCGCAGCCACCGCCACCGTCCGTCCAGTACGCTCTGCCTCTCACCTGGCTGTCAAGCCCCAGCAGAATGAGCATGAAGAAGAAGAGGGCCGCCCAAAGTGGAGCCACTGGCATGAGGGACACAGCCTTGGGGTACGCGATGAAGGCCAGGCCTGGACCTGCAGTGGGCCACACAGCAGCACAGCAGCCACGACAAAACAACACACTGATGTATCTCTTTCTTTTTTCTCCCAATGTTGTGCTCTCGACGTCGGGTCGCAAAGGTGGAGACGTTGCCCTCTGAACTCTTCAGTTACCGGCGCTTGGGACCTGCACCACCCTGGGTCAAGCAATCGGTCAGTCAGCGGCAGTGGGAAATCACATCGCAGAACGAATTGTGAACGTCACTTCAAGCAAGCTTTTCATCCACACTCGGGACACACCTGTAACACGCCCAGCTAAAGCTGTTAATCACATGGCATTAAAAATACAAATATTTAACATGAAGCCTCAGAGTTGGAATAATCCTTTTTTTTTTCTCATCAATAGTATTTTGATACTCTGTCATGCCTCGGTGACGAGGCTGGGTATTTTTTCTGCTGTAATAATAAACATCTAAACATGTATCAATTCACTGCACACCTAAGAACCTGGGTTTAACTGCGTAAGGCTAAAATATTGAGTTGAACTCAGGAGCCCACTAGTGAGGGGCCTTCGAGCCAACTCAAAACACACGCATACTCTATTGCTGTGACGAGAACACATCAAGTGCTTTTGCAGTTGTACAACCTACCCGTCTTCTTCTTCTTCTTCTTTGCGATTCTTCGAAGCGCGATGTTAAATTACAGTTTCCCATTTTCTTACAAACCTACCCGTGACCCTCACAGGCACAAGAGTTGTACTCCTATGGATGCAATATTTATTAATAGAGATGTCCTCACGTGCATTGCATAACATGTTTTATAAAGGCATTTATCACCCATTTACGAGGGTGTATGCACATAGTGTATTCACACATATACCACACATAGCAGTGTGGTCCTATATTTGTCGTGTACTGCACATGTCGGTTACTGAAAAACAAAACTTGTGGATTGTTATGGCCCATCGCCAATATGGGGTTGAATGCATGCCCCAACCCCCAACACCGAGTCAGTCATTCGAGGGGGTTATTTGACTATACTTCACCGCACTGGTCAGTATATGTTGGTGAAGGCAGAGACGGCTAGGATCGGATAGGATATCACTCGTCTCTGATATTACCTGTGGCCGGCAATCACGTTGACCGTGCAATGTGCTAATCCCTATCAGTAGCCATTTAATCCTCTAGCCGGAGCCTATCCTGGCAGACACAGGGTGCAAGGTAAGGCTACACCCAGGATGGAAAGCAAGTCCAATACAGAGCACCAGGGGAAACCGGAGTACACGACAAAAGCCCAGGCAGACACGGCGATGAACATGCAAACTCTGCACAGAGAAGCACCCAAGCCTAGACTCAAACCCGGGTCCTTCTTGCTGTGAGGCAACAGCGCTACTCACTGCGCCACCATGCCCGCTCCCTGTGTACAATACATCATATATTCGGCCGTCACATATCTGACATAATACAATTAAATACCGTCACCCAGTTCTGAGGAAACAGAAGTGTCGATCATATTGTCAGCATCCACAATGACTACAAATAGAAAGCACTTTTACCAACGAAGTAAAGGTGCAGCCCAGAAATATCTTGCTTATGCCACCGCTGGAAGAAAGATCCTCAATGAGACAAAGTGCTAGAGAGCCTCTCTACACTCGAGGGTATTTGGCCTACTCTTCCACATCGGCCAGATACGTTGGAAGAGGTGGAGACACCCACACTACACCCGACCATGCGTGACCTGGCGATTAACAAACCGTGAAGGTGATTTAAGAAATGTTCCCTTTGGCTTAACTGTCGTCCCAGGAGTTCGAACCAAAGCAGTGACCTTTGGATTGCGAGTCCAGTGTGTTGACCCTTACACTCCGGCTGTGTCCTGAACTGGTTACTATGGCTACAAAAACTAGATCGTTTTACTGAAAACGATTAAGCTAAGAAGCCGTTACATATAAGTTACCGTTCATTTAGTACCCCTTGTTTTAAAAAAATTTTAACAGTTGTGTTTCTAAAAAGCTTCTCGTCTTACATTTTCAACCACATAAGCCATGTAGAGGACCGTATTTTAAATCGCATAATTGTAAGCATGTACCCACGTTTAAGGCAGCTCGTGTCTGTTAATTGTCCAGTAAGTTATTTATACACGGTGCAACTGTCCATTTCTAAACATGGTCACATATCCAGCCTTCTTTTGACGTATCCTTCTAAGCCTCGGCGAGTCGGATATGACATTGTACTGTACATAAATATAGAGTTGCTAATTGGGGGAGGTGTGATAACTGTAGATGGAATCCACAAGTCTGATTTGATGATAGTTTCCATATCTCATAAGCCAATTTCCATTCATCCATCATTCATGATCCCGTAGCTCATACCTCCAGTCTACGTGTCATATGAGGGCCCAACAATTTGACCATTGCAAGATGCAGATTTAAGCATTCTACCAGCGGCACACATTTAGTCTGCAGAGGGGATTGCCGGCGTGAATTCACGCTACATTAAAGCATTTCCACACTCATAATTAGACAAGAATTATGCAATTTGGGTTTCCAACACAACCGTGGAAATGTCATAAATTGCTAGTTTCGTGAACGGTTGCTTCGACTGCACGAGCAGTTACGGTGCTGCGTCGTTCCACGCGGCCCTGCGCGCTGGCCCGAGGCTTCGCTCTGACACACGTGAGCTTCTGAGTCGGGCAAGCGAGGTCCGACCAAAGCACCCTCGGGGTCGACGCCAGACCAAAGTGAAGCTGGCAGGTTTAGCGCGACCGGTCGATATCGTGGAAACCGCGCGCACGGGACTTCCACCGCACTTGGCTCGACGCCTAAACTGTCTGCTTCAGGAACCCTGCTGTTCCTAACATACGTGGTGCAATTACCATAGCCCTGTTCCGCGATAAGATGTCCCATCCGATAACAAAAAGAGAGCCACATTGCTTGGCTTTATCGAATTTACCCTTCGCCGTTAAGGTCAAGGTACAGCACGTGGCAATCCTGGCGGCTTGAACGGCAGATTTCTGTGACAGGCCTATCGCTCATTGGGACCGTGTTTGTCCCTGTGCAACCAAGCCGCGGATTTGAGTTGGTTGTTCGTCCGCTTGATAAAAGTTTCCGAAATTTGTTGCAAGCAAAGGATTTAGCGCTACTTTCATTAGTAAAGTGGGTTAATGAAAATTGCAAGCCCAAAGTCAATCATTTAATTAAGGGCTGATAAGCTGTCACTAATCGTGTAATTGATCAAAGTACATTTTGTTTTATCCCCCTTGGGAGAGATAAGAATGAACAATTCACTTCCTGTGTACAAACTAGTTTGGTGAATATTTTTTGAAATTACAGAATGTCATAAAAATGCTGTAATTGTGTAGCTATGACTTCTAGTTAACTAAGCAAAAGCAGACAGCATTATAGGTACCCGTTTCGTCTTGTTCAGGGTCATGACTGGGCAGAGCTTTTCCCAGCAGACACAGGCTGCAAGGCAGGACTATATCCAGGATGTTGATATCAGTCCATCACAGGGCACCGGGGGCAATTTAGTCCGCAGGCCGATTAACCCAGGCAGCATGTCAAATTACTGGAAACATTTAAATTAGATCTTACGGCTCGTCCGAACACAATGTCGCTGCAGTATTAATTACGTAAAATTGGACCCGATAATCAATAATAAATTGAGCCGTGCGAGCGTCTTCATCGCCCCGGCGGAGTTCCGTGGTACGGCGCGCGTGGCTACTGTACTGGAAATCGTTGACGAAAGGCGCGCAATTAAGGGTTATTATTACTACATTCAATTAGCGGAGTAACAGTAATTTCCACTGGCCTGGGGCGCGCGTGGGGTTTGCGTAAGAGTTTCAAAGCCTCCGAGTGCCGCGTGAGCAGGTGCTGACAGACGGGGTGGGGTGACTTCAATTCGCTCGAAAAAGGACCTCCGGAAATATTTCCATCCACGGGACCCCGCGGGCTAAATGGAGCCAATGTGACCTATCGGTGTGATCGTGCCCGGCCGCGGAGAAACCCCGGAACGGGCGCGGAAATCTCAGCCACCGCACGATGATTGCGGCGGGCTCCACAATCTCGGTTCGCGATCGTGTCGCCGAAACACTTCACGGTCAATGAAGCGGCGAAGGCAATGCGGCCGAGACCAAACCAACGTGGACCGTAAAAGCCGCGGAGTTACGGCTCTCGGCTGCCGTTATAAAGGACGTTTGTCAAAGTTCCCGGTCGACCTTCGCATAGCGGAAGGTCGCTCGTTCTCCTCCACCAAGCACGTAGCCAGGAACTCCCATCCCCCCCGTCACCCGTGCTCTTCACTCCCTACCCCTGCTCACGAGGTGGGAAGGAGCACCCACACTTTACCCCACCACACGTGACCTACCGATCGACTGTGGCGTACTCGTTTACACTGCTGGGTGGACAGAGGTGACTGCTCACCGATGCACCGTGGCGACATCCCCAATTGATTTTGAAACGAATCCGAATTGTGTAATGATGTAGGATTTCAAGGCCTCGGTGTAGGAGAATTGCTTTTTGAAGATGTTCTTTCAGGATAGCCGTATCGAGCGTTCGCTCCTTCTCCTAAGTGGCATTTCGCCTACCACGTTGGACACATACGAAGGCGTTCTGAGTTTTGAGTGAGGTTGTGCATACCGTGCTCGAAGCCAACTCCACCCAGAACGCCTGACGATGCCTCCAACGTGGATTGCGAAACGTCGCCAAGGCGAGAAAGCGAACGCTCGACACGGCTATTATTATCCCGAAAAGAACAGCTTTTGGAAAGCAAGTCTCAAATCCCAAATTGCATTGCCGCTGCATTAGAATTGCACTGTGTTTTTAAGACGAATCCAAATTGCGTTGTCATTGCACTATAATTGTACTAAGGGGATGTTAAGTGACGCCGCACCTGACTCGGCCACTTGGGAGATGTCAACGCCCTGCTCGGCCGCCATGAACCCCAAGGTGGAAAAGACGACGAAACCAGCAAAGAAGCTCGTGCCACTGTTGACGAGCGCCAGAATGAACGTGTCCCTGGAGAAAAGAACACAGAACGAGACCCATGTCGCTCGGTCAAATAGGGGGGGGCAGCGTCTCTCCCGCAAATCCGGCCTCGGAGGCCAAGCTTCGACGGCCCCCTTTTCCCACCGGCACATCCGAGCCGAGCTAGCGGCCGGGCCCTGACGGCGCTGCCACTTTTCCGCCGGATGTTTTTGGCATTCCGAGCCGGAACCAAACTAGGATACGCCGGCTTCGAGATATCATCGGGGTTCTGAGTCGGGGCTCAAGCAGGGCCGAGGTCGGGACTTGATGAAGCCGCGTTCGTCACGTACAGTGCCGGTCGGTGTACAGTGAGGACGCGGCATCGCGCGGGGTCGTCTGCGTGCGCCTCGACTCGTTCGTCGTGTGTAACGTCAGCGGCGCGGCTTGGGTTCCGCGGTGGAAAAACAACCTGCTGTGTCTCCTGAGCCGAGCCGGGCTGGCTCGGCATTGATCAGTCTGTACAGTTGAGGAGTTAAGAGAGCCGTCCGGAGTACGTTCTTACTCCGGTGCTTCAGATGTGTGTCTGGTGCTAAGGCCATTTCCAGACATACTTATCTTGGCTACTTAACTAAGCTAATGCAAATGAGATAACACAAGACGAACCACAATTATTAGTTTCAAGTTAATGTTGTAAAGTAATTGAAGCGCTTTGTATGAATGTAACTAATGGTCAATGAAAAACTTCAAAATAATACAAGTAAATCAACTCATTGCAATTAATTATGTTTTCATGAAAAACCTCTTAAGAGTAACTGAAGCATTTCTCTTAAAGGTATCACCGCACATCAGAACATGTGGTAAATAATTATTAATATGATTACATGTGTAGAATGTTACACGTCGATTCTCTACATAAACGAGTAGGGCATGTGGATGTGATCAGTAATTGCATATACACACAACAACAATGCACCACATGATGCAAAAATGCAGAGATTTCTAGAATACAGTAAGCTTAAGTTCCTTAGGATGACGGATCAAACTAAAGCACCTAGTGCTCATGTTAAGGCCTAAGGCTTAAGAGAATTAGACTTAAACACCTTTCTGATGTTGTTCAACGAGGTTTTTTTCCCCCGCATGCTTATAAAGGCAGACCAAGGCTCCTTTAGGAATCCCAGGGTAAAATGTTCATGCCTTGAACGCCGAGAGCAATTATCATTATTGTCAGCTTAATGTGAACGCACCTAATAAACAAATTATCTTCAAAATTCCAGATTATTTTTTAAGTTAAAATATAAATAAGCAGACATGCCTATCTCGTGAGCGTAGGAACCCCGTTGCCTCAGGCACCCAAGGGCTCCGGCCAATCACCATGGCGGGCAAGCTGGGGTTAATCAACGCATTCACTCCTTGAATCGCCACGCCGAGGTTCACCTGTAGCAGTTGTTGTTGAAGCGGTTGTAGCTTCCCAGGGCAGACAGTGCCCCCAGACCGATGGCGTACGAAAAGAATATCTGAGTGCCAGCGTCTATCCACACCTAGAGGTCACCGACGGAGATTGTGAGCGAGCGCAAGCACAGCACACGGACAACGACGTGCAAACACTGCGAGGAGTGGTGACGTGAACCTGTCGTAAGTGCAGTTAGGCGCTAAGGTCCCAGTCGTCGAAATGTTTCGAGAGTGAATTGTAGAAAAATACGCGCCGATTTTCTTGTCTCGACGGTAACAAAAACGACGATCAAGAGGTTTTGAAAACGAGACGGCTATTAATGTGTTTCGACTGTTTTGAAGTCTACGCGCGTTATACGTGAATACGCTGAGCGTACTTATGTTGGGGGTGAACTGTGGTGTTTTAAGTAGTGGTAAGGAAATAGGGCACACTGGTTAGCGCACTGCGCTGCCTAAACCAGTAATCCAAGTTCGACTCCCGGCCACGGCTAACATCACCTCCTTCACCAACCCACACTGACCAGCGTGGCGAAGTATGGTCAAACATCCCCGATAAATGACATAGCATGGGGAGGCCTTCATTCAGCAGTGTAATGACAAATGGGGTTGTATACTATTATAGTATAATTAGACTTATTATAATATTACTTTGTACAAACGCCCAACAGTTGTGGTATTACCTGTGCAGTGACATTTGTGTGTGCATTGTATCACGTGTATTTTATTTGTATTGAACAAAAATTAATGAATAAAATGAACAACTAAACATCGTGTATGTTTTCACGGCTCGATTCATGATGGTTGCTCTTCAGAGCTGTTCTTTCAGGATAGCCGTGTTGAGCGATCTCCCTCGCGACGTTTCGCCTCCCACGCTTGAGGATGCTTCCAACGTGGCAGGTGAAACGTCGCGAGTGAGATTGCTCAACACAGCTATCCCGAAAGAACAGCTCTGAAGAGCAACCATCAACTAAAAATGACTTTCATTCAGTGTTAAATCATCACGTTATTGTATACAACAGCAGTGATTTATAGCAAACGTTATATCACAGTACATGGCGTTCGACTGCACTCTCCCGCTCCCCGCTTTGTAAACCGCTGTGATGCGTAGACGGTATAGTCTGAACGGAGAACCTCACACGTATGCAATCTTAAAGATTTAAATTATGAAGAGGTCACAATAAGAGGTCCAGATTAGCCAGAAGCAGGGCTTAGAGCATTAGTGACTCATCCAAAGACACGCGTTTTCATTTGTCCATACGTGCATTGTCCTCACATTATATTTAGCCACTGTAAGGAGTGGCAGTAACAAAAATGGAATAACATAAACGTCACCAGCGACTACATAACACGCCGCGGGCTATTTATATGCAAATGCTGTGCTGTTAAATTTAATGACGGTGTATTATCCCATTTAAATGTGGCATTATATTTTCAATTCCATTAAAATGCAGTCGTTACTTTATTTGACGTTGGTGCATTTGTTATTCCGTTTCAGTTATTTCCATAAGCCGCCGCTCACTGTATTTCCAGACACATTCATCGGCCTCCCTATCGCAGCATGTCTAAACATCAAATCCACTTTAATCAAGTAAGGATTTATATTAATTACACATGCCAACACATTCATTATTGATGCTCGTTATCTTGTAGCTAGCACAGATGTGTCCGATGTGCGTGATAGTATTTTTGTGTAGCGTTTCAATAATTGATGCCGAATAGCTACTATGGACGGAATGGTACTCGTGTCTGTGAAAAAAGGTCACATGTCCAAGAGCTAAATGTCGAAGCCTGCTAGCCACAAGAGGGCTTCAGGAGAGAGAGTGTCTGTAGTTTTGCTTTTCCTCCGTTGAAGGAGCGTAGACGACAGCATATGCTCCGTAGTTTTGAAGGCGGATGAGTGCATCGGCCTGTTGATTGGGCACGGTATGACACCAGTAAACACAGCTCATCTCTCTTCAATTGGACGCACGTGAATACCTGTTAGCAGGTTAACAGCCAAATCACCGTGGCATTAACTAGCTTTGAAGAGTATACGCTGTCAATGATTTGTGTTGGCCACAAAGGAAAAGGTGATGATGGTGCCACTGCTGCTTACCTGTGGCTGCCCCAGCTTGCTCCAGTTGGGTTTCAGGTAATACATGATGCCATCATAGGAACCTGGGAGCGTCATCCCGTTGATGAAGAGGATGATGAGAACCAGGTAGGGGAAGGTCGCGGTGAAATAGACAACCTGCAAGGGAGAACCGCCCAGTTACGCGACTCCAATCCTTGCCGGGCTTCTTAACCGCGATATTCACTACATTAGCCGTATCCCCCAAGCGTGCACTTACGCACACGGTCTTGACACTTGAGCCGTTTACAGATTAAAAATGTAAGCAATCCATATTTATAACTACCAGTGTAAAACAATATATTTTTGTTCTTTAAATGTACAACTACAGACACTGTAATGATATGGATATGTGCACTGTGCTTAACAGCATGCAGTAAAAAGTCACTTTAAACGTTGGGTTATTATTTACACACAGAATACTGATGGAGTGTGTCGGTAACGTCTCTGATCTTGCAATGAAATGAATACCCGTTGCAATCTTAGCATTATTATTATTGTTAAGGTGTGCTCGGGGAAGGCCCCGGGGGACGGCGCTAATGTTAGGGTTCAGAGTAGAACGTAGACACTCATCTGTTCTAATTCGGGGGTCGCGTCAACCAACGCGCCGCGACGCGCGGCGCCGGTCTTGGGCAAACACGGTCGCTGTAAACCGAAGGCACCTTTCGTGGAGCTTAATCGGCCGATGGGAGCCACCGTTAGCCGAGCCAAGACACGCGTTGGCTTTTGTCTGCAACGTAATTTATCACGGTGAACCGCGCACGGCCGTGGCGATGCATTCAGACGGGGGCTTTGGGCTGACCTACATGCCGGCGTGCTTAAGTGGCGCTTTGCGCATTAACCCAATACCAGTATTAACCGCCGTTTGTCTCGTGGTGGTGGTGGTGGAATTACAACCAGAATAGGTGTCCCCGATACTACGTTGGAGAATTCACACGGAGTGACCCCGAAAAACCCGGTGCCCCGTTATCGACCAGTACCGTGCTCCCGCGAGGTTTTGAATGCGACGATAGCATGCGGCCAATGTACGGCGGTGTCCCCCTTCATGCATGTGGTAGGCGTGTTGGTTGCGTGTGTGAGAAAGAGGGGGAGAAGAGGGTTACGTCTTGAATGCAGAAAGAACATTAACGCTAGGGTCCTCATAAGGAGCTACAGGGCGTGCAAAGCAGAGGCTGTGGCAGAAGGCACCCACCCGTAAGCGACCCCTGTGATGAGCGCTCGTGTCAAAAGCAACACAGCCGATGAGCATCCGCTACTCTAAGTGTTCGACCCCCCTAACCCCCAAGCCCGCCTCCCCCAAGCCCGCTCCCACAGTAACCGGGGTGCACACCGAGGCATCGTGTGATACCCGATAGCGTTGCAGTTACTGAAGCATACAGTATGTAGATGCAGCACCTCAACAATTAAACGCAAGCCGAAAGCGGAGGAAGTCCGTCTCAAAGTTGGGCGCGTGAGCAGGAGTCAGCCATGTTACACGGATTCCAATCCGCTACGTGACTGGCCCACTGCTCAGAGCTTAAAAATACAAAAACAAAAAAATACAACACACAAGACACAAAAAAACAGTATTTTTTCTTTTCTCTCTCTCTCACTCACTCATGCACTCTCTTTCTGTCTCTCTTTTTTTTAACAGCCCTCCAAGGCATTCGATGCAGGACAGCATGCGACACTCTTCAGCGAGCAAGTCACCTTGCCCGTTGACTTGACGCCCTTCCACACGCAGAAGTAGACGAGGAGCCAGACGGCGACGAGGCACAGCAGGAGCTCCCACGAGACGGAGCCCGCGTTGTCGAGACCGTTGGAGATCCGCAAGACCTTGCGCCTAGCGGGGAGGCAAGAGCGAGCGTCAGGGGGCGAAGGCCTGTTTCTGGCTCTCTGCACTTCCGCGCGGTCGACCGACGCCGTTTGCGACATCACAAGACGAGACGCGGCGTCAGAACCAGCCGACGCGACCGCGCGTTTCGTCGTTCGCGGTCGTCACGCGAAGCGTCGCGCGCAGCGGCTCGGGGCGCGCGGGCCGAGCCGGTTGTGGCCGTCTCCGGGAACGCGCGGTGCGTCGATTGATTGGTCGCGACGTGTGTGACGAAAGTAAAAGGTGCTTGGCGGCACAGCGACAGATAACGCCTCGTGTTCCCACTTCCGCTACCTGCTACTAGCATCTGCTCTGACGGGACACTTACTAGCCCTATACGACGCATGCATTGCAATCTGCAAATTGCTCGCAAGAGCTGCTATTAAGAGCAATTCTGATACGCTCAGCCGTGAAAGCCTACATCAATGCAATTCATTTAGGAGATGCTCTTAGCTCTCTCTCTCACTCGCTTGTTGCTACGAACCCTTGCTGGACGCCACTAGCTCTGGCAAGACACTCCTAACCCATGTTCAATGCCGTTATCTCTCAATAGATACCTGTAGCCCATGCTAAATTTTAGCTAGCTTTCACCCTTACTAGACGCTATCAGCATTTACTCGTAACATCACAGCGCGCTGCTCAGCAATCAGGCGAAAGGTTCGGCCACGGTCCCGATCGATTGTGCTGTGCCGCTTGATTACGTTACGCCGAGTGGTGTTTGCGCACGAGTGTCCTTTTTTTTCGCGCTGCTGTCGCCTTGGAAGTGCCTTAGCGGTAGCAACGCATGACTGCGACCCGTAATGTCCCCTCGTAAAAAAGCCTGAAAAGCCCCCACTGTACGCCTCGGCGTGACCTCACCGTCAGCCTCCGCACGGTTGCGGAAAACCACCTCACGGTCGTGAATAGTTATCGCTGAACAGGAGTGTGGCTGGTAAGTACAAATTTGGAGCGTTTACAGTCCTACGCCCATCGGTTACTTCCACAGCCACCGCGCGACGGCTTACGAAGGGCGCGCCGGGAGTTTTGAGAAATCGATTTTAAATGCACGCAAAAATTATATATTTCTCTGGCAAGAAAGATTCCGTTCTGAGACGTACAACTATCAGGTTGATCGGCATGCGACCAGCAATCTATGCGGAGAATATTTCAAATATGTGCATCTATTATGGATAAGGGGAACTATTTAGACGGATAGTTGTTTATTATTTCAGAAAATTCCGTGTTAAGCAGTTCTGTCGTGCCCCGTTCCGTGGCCGTTTCTCTGACGCAGGTTGAGGCACTGCCAGCTGCCGAATGAAACGAATGACCTTACGTAGGAACTGCACTTACAGCTTCGGCCCTCATTACAGCAACGCCACGCGGGACTTCACATTAAGCCCGACATTATGCATTAGCGCGATTTTATTTTTGGCACGCTACCTCAATTCTCAAAACCTTTCGACCTTGCCCCCTCATAAATAGCTGTAAATGACAAGGGACAAATTCCACTTTGCTTTTTTTGTTTGTTTAGCCCTCCCACCCGTCCCTCGCGCGTTTTCCCAAGTGCTACCGACAGTGGCAAGGTTAACGACTCCAGCACGACACTGTGGGGAACTCGCTCGCTCGCTCATTCAACTGCAGCGGCACGCCGCGAGTATTAATAACAATATTACAATTTGTAACGCGCACGGTATTCGTTCAACGTCAAAAGTATTTGTTCGAAGAGCGGAAAAACTCAGGAGGTGTGAGAAAACTGCCAACATTTGTCAGGCACCAATGGATTACGACATTATCGGCCAATTAATGAGTGTTTTATTTCGTGAGGGAGGAAACCGGAGAACCCGGAGGAAACCCACGCAGAACAGAAGACACAAACTCCACACAGAAAGGCGCCCGAGGCGGGAATCAAACCGCCTCGGGCTGGACCTTCTTTCCGCGAGGCGCAGATGTTAGCCCTGCGCCACCCTGCCACCAGCCCTGGATGCGTGAGCTTATTAAGGGGGGGGGAAATACAAACTCAGGGGGGGAAGGGGGAGAGGCCCCGACACAGTCAATGTTAAAACAAACGTTAAACAGACTGTAAACGCCAAGTAAAACGAGTAAAGATACAAACTGCTTGTGTCTACGGCCGTTTCTGCTTTCGTTGATCTGGCTCTCGCTGCCATAAATCGCTTCGTTTGACTAGTCAGTGAATTCTGTCCAGGCCAACTCAACGTATTCCACACAGCCCTGTTACCAACTTAAACTCGCAAGCTATAACACGGACGCCGTAGCATCCCGGTCGGTGCGGAGCGCGGTCCTTCCCACGGACGCAAACGCTGGGTGTGAGAACAGAGAAGGGGCCGCTGAACCTCCAGGCTCCGTGATGTAGAGTCGAATGGAATAGCCGGGAACGCCGCGGCACACGGCGACCCTCACAACGTGGCCGTGAGGGCCGTCGTTAGCCAGGAACTCTTCCCAGTGTCCTCCGCGCCCGGGAGTCGCGTCGATTGCCAAGCTGCGGCCCCTTACGTAACAGTCTACTGCGTCATCGCCTTGAAGGCGATGGGATGTTTTTCGACGGAGCGTCGTCCTTCGGATTGCGTTCACACGCTTGTTCGTACGGCGTGCGACCACCACCCCCCCCGCCCCACCACGGTCGACGTCTGCGAAAATGAGACGTGACCTTCCTCGCGTTTTTTTCATCTCGTGCCGCG
>JAZEWU010000014.1:4077188-4090625 GCA_036362915.1 Geotria australis
GGTCGGGACCGATGTTCGAGCCGCTGACCAGGTCGCCCACCCACCCACCAACCAACCTTCCGCTCACAGGCCGACCCGACCGCGGTGCGTTTAGGTTTTGTTTGGTCGTAAAGAGAAGACTCGTTCTTATTCGAGGTGTCGCCGCCGGAGGGAATCAGAAGCAGTCTACAAAACACTTAAATGAGAGCCTGAAGAATCGCATGGGATCCGAGAAAAATAGCCTAGGCGAGCGGGGACGCGCGCACACCGAGGTCGCCTTCACGCTCTCATCACTACTGCTGCGCGCTACAGCCAGATCGCTCTCTGCTTTGGCGCGTCTTCTCTCGCTCGCTCGCTCTCTGCTTCTGCTGTCGCTCGCTTCACGCCTCTCCCCTCGCTGCTGCGTCTGCGCTCTCCCAGCGAACGGCTCAGCCTCTATTTATACCCGCATAACGGAGACCACGTGGGGATAAATCATGGATACCGGAGGGTGGGGGTGGTGGTTATCTCTCCTCCTTCCCTAGCTGTTCTCTCTCTCGCTCTCCAGTCACGGGTAGGACTGGGAGGTGGTGGCATTGTGGGAGGATGACGCAGTGGCTTGATGGTGTTTCGGTGGGTGGGTGCATAGGGTGGGTGGGTGGGTGCATGGGGGTGGTTGGGAGGTAGGTGAGGAGGCTTGAGCGGGGAGGAGGGGGTAATAGGAGGTTGGGAGGGAGGAGTGTCGCACGAACCCATCTTTTTTGGTCAGGGTGGATGGGAGTGGATGGGAGGGGACCTCCCCATCTGCGGGTTTGGGGGAAGGGTTGATAACGTTGCGGCGGATCTGGAGGAGGGGGGGGAGGAAAGAGGGAGGGGGAGATGGATGGTGAGGGGTGCTGGTAGCGGCCGTTTTAAGATCCTTTGCTGCTGCCCGTGACGTGACGTAGCGTGCGTACGTGCTTAGCCGTGCGTACGAGCGCGCTCGGCGGCTCTGGGACCAAAGTCTCTCTCTCTCTCTGTGTGTGCGCGGCACGCTTTTGCATTTTGGACGTTGCTCCCCGATGTGCGCACCTCGCTCGATGTGTGGCCACCTTGGAAATGAACACGCGACGCGACTGCCCTTGGTATGACCCTGCCTTGCGCCTTGTGCCTGCCGGGATAGGCTCCGGCTCACCGCGAGTCTGTACAGGATGGACGACTGTCCCATGTCTCGGCCCTCTATCAAATTAATGATGGTGGTCGAATAATTATTTCTTGTTATGATTTTATAGGCCCGTGGCACAGAAATCGTCGAATGTCGAAGGCGTTCTTTCGACGACAGAACGACTTCTTCTTCTTTGCGATTCTTCGAAGCACGATGGTCAGCTTCCGGACATCGTTGTCTTTCAGCTCGGCCTCGAAGTGTTCGGTAGAATTCGCAGGCAATACCAAGTATTACCTGACAGGGATCGCGACGTGAACGCTTCTACCTTGACCCCCGACAGAACGACTCGGAGGCGCGAACCGCAGAGGTGGGCGGGGGGGGGAAGGCAGCCACGCGGTGAGCCGGCGCCAGACACCGGTATCGGCAAATTAATGCGTGTTTTTATTTTAGCTGGGGGAGAAAACAGGATATACCGGAAGAAATCCATGCAGCACAGGGCGCCCGAAACAGGAATCGAACCGCCAGGGGTTGGACATTCTGTATGTGAGTCGTCTCGTTTGCTCGAGCCGCGGCGCGCCATTGGCTGCAGTGCGACGTAGCAATGTCGCGTCCCCACCTCTCCCCATCAGCAAACAAGACAAAGACAAAGATCCCCTATATAGCCTGAACAGACTCCACCGCCACCACCGACCGCCTCCCTTTCTCTCTCTCTCCCTCCATGCGTTACGCAATTACGAATCTTCGCTCGAGATGAAGATCCGCTCGGCTCCCCGACATCCGTCTGCGTTTTACAAATCGTTGCCAGCGCGCGGCGCGCAACACGCGGATCGTGAGCGGAATCATAATTAAAGGACTCCGGCCAGTCGCAATGCGCCGTACACAGGCCCGCTCGTGTGTGCGTGCGTGCGTGCGTCCGTGCGTAAAATATGAATAACGCACGGCGCCTTTAATCAAATATTCTGATACATGAATGAATGAATCGCCACGTCGTGTTCGTCACAGTTTGGGCGGTGGGGGATGGGCGAGGTATCACTGACTATACTTCACCCTCCCCCACGTTGGGTATGCTCGCGTTTGGTTCAGACGGGAGGCCGCGCTGGGACGCCGGTCATCTGTTACGAGCTGCGGCTGTGCTGCGTTTGCCGTGGCCGAGACTCGAACTCAGGTGAGCAGGGATCATAGCGCAATGCGCTAACCGCTGGGCTTTCGCTCCACCCCGTGCTGTTGACGTGGGCTCCTCTCGTGTCGGCGTGCACACGCCTCCTCGCACTGCGGAGGGTTGCCCGC
The DNA here is from genome assembly GCA_036362915.1 of Geotria australis. Classification (NCBI taxonomy): domain Eukaryota; kingdom Metazoa; phylum Chordata; class Hyperoartia; order Petromyzontiformes; family Geotriidae; genus Geotria; species Geotria australis. The sequence continues at coordinate 4,079,578 of JAZEWU010000014.1, forward strand.
GTGCTGCGGCACAGAAATGTGGCGCACTCTTGGTAATTACGTGCCATCTCCTCCCCCATTCACCGGGCGAGTCGTGACGTCGGCTGAGCGGATCTTCATTCAGAGTCGTGCGTTATGCCGCTGCGCGTACGGCCACAAATCCAATTACGGTACTTCCACAAATTGTGAATTTGAATTAAATACTGTCTCGACGAGTATACGAGGTTGCCGCCACAGAGGTTTAGGGGGTGGTGGAGGAAATTGCTTGTTTCGAAAATACACGCGCAATGTCATGTTTTCACGATAATGCTGTTCGCGCACAAGCGCGTCGCAGGATTGGGAGAGGTTCATCTAGCAGTGGATTGATCATGGATGATGATGATGGGTAATTATATGTGAGTAATTGGCTGCGGGGTTACGTGCCGGGAAACGGTGCAGTGCAGAAAAATCAAAGTATTGATGTAGGGGTTTCATGGCTCTATGTATGGGAATTGCTATTAAAAGCTGCTATTTCGGGATAGCCGTGTGGAGCGTTCCACCTTCCTCTCTTTTTCGCGAAGGAGCTTTCCTTCGCTCTCGTCAACGAAGGCGAGAGGAGGAACGCTCGACACGCCTATCCCGAAAGAGCAGGTCCTAAGAGAAAAAAATCGCCTGTCCCAACCCGCACTAACCAACCTGGTGAAGTATGGTCAAACAGCCCCGCAAACCCGCACGTGGTTTGGAGTCCGTTATCCAGCAGTGGAACAAACACAGGTGTAGATTATGAACAATACAGCGATCTTGTTGGAGTGGCGTGATCTGACTCCTGGACACAGGCAGCTGGATTCGTGTGTGTGCAGTGCTTTCTCCGAGCGTGCTGCGGGCCACCCACCCCCCTCGTGGGCCGTGCTGGCCTTTTATTGGTGCTCGCTAACAGCACTCGACCTTACTTACAGTCTGCTCAGTCTAATACGGGAGAACTTTGTCTACGGGCAGTGTTTCCGAGGAGTGTGGCGGCCTGATTAAGCGTGCTGCGTCACGAACCCGCCGACCCGACTTAGAATTCCCACTCACGGCCAAATCATATTTTAACCGGTACTAGACCTTACCATAGGTACAGTTGTCTTAAACGACAACTGTACCGTAGCTGGTGCGGTGTGTAAGCATAACCACTGGGGAGACAGCGGCGTGTTTCGGTCCCAGCCCTCTCCCTCGCTAACAGCTCTTGCGCTGACAGTTTGTTCGAGGCTACCTGGGGGTGTCTTTGTCTTTGTTAGTGTTTTCCTGGAAGCGGATTTGCAGTGGCCTTGATTAAAGCCACCGCACGTGTTGACTTGAGCCGCAATCACGTGCCGCCTCCACTCACACAGAAACGCTCCGGCCATGCATCAGCATCGATGACTGTAACCAACACACAGGGATTCCAACTTATCATTGCTATGTATCGTAGCGGCGCGTTCACAATGACATGTGTTTGATGTGACGCGTGGGTGCGAGGTCGCGGTGGTGTAGCGCTTGGCGTGCTACGCTACGAATTCGGCGACCAGAGTTAAATTCCCGCTCGCGGCCAAAACCGGTGACGATTTTCTGAACCGGTCCTCGGCCTCCCCTAGGTCGACTCAGCCTCAAACATCGCCACTAGGGAGACAAAGGCGGCCAGGCGCAGCGCTGGCCACCCACCCCAACGTGTGCCATGTTGGCCTTCACAGGTGTGCTCGCTAACACCACTTGGTATTACCTGCGAATTCTACTAAACATTTCGAAGCCGAGCTGAAAGACAACGATATCCAGGAGCTCTGGGAAACGGTAGTTTAACCGTCGCGATTCGAAGAATCGCAAAGAAGAAGAACCCTGCAGTCTGTTAAGGCTATATGGGGGGGGGATATTTGTGTTTGTGTGTGGGGCTGCCGTGGCGTAATGATTAGCACTCTGGCTTTGCTGACGGCACAATGGCGCAGTGAGTAGCGCTACCGCCTCACAGCAGGACCCACGGGTTCGATTCCCGGCTCGGGTGCCTTTCCGACTCGGAGTTTAAATGTTCTCCACGTTAATTAATTGGCCAATAAGATCATAATTATATGGGACACAGTGTCTGGCGGGTTGGCACCGGCCAACCGTGTGGCTTAACTCTCTCTCCACCGCGCAGGTTACTTCCCCTCTCTGAGTCGCTCTCTCTTCGAATGAATACATTCAAAAGATTGAATACATATGTGCGCGTTATACATTGCATTAATATGTATTACAACACGTGCTACTCTGTACGGGTCAGGAAGTTTTGGTGATATTCGCCAAATAAAATTTATGCTAATTTTTTACAGTGGGTCCTATATAATTAGTAGCTTACATTTCGGGAACCTCTTTCCTGTACAGCCCTCGGGAAGCGTGCATGTGGAGGATTCTAGGAATTTCGTGGAAGCATTAGATAAACAACTTAGATGTTTGGAAGGGAACGTGGCAGGGACGTGTTACAGAGAGGATGTTGTGATGGGTAGGTCACGTGTGTGGTATGGTGAAGGCATGGTTACGGAGCCCGTTGTCATTGGGAGTGGTACCCAGCAGTTGGCGACCAAAGTGCAGACCTAAGGATTTTAATAGAATTGAAGGCCAGGTGTCGGTTGACTTAATAACAGAATACAACGCGAATGTTTTCGGCGTCTAAACTGAACATCTCAAGACGCCGTTCAGAAACGATGGGCACATTTCATTCATTGTGAAAGGCAGCCAGAAACAAATCGCAAGCGTTAGAGCCCGTACTTTAACAGAGGCCGGGAGTCAGCAGCACGGATGACTGGGAAGGGAGTTCCAGACCGTGGGGACAGCAGAGGGAATGACCGACTCTGGAACCATGGATCCTAGCTTAAGGAAGGAAGCGACAAGCGAGAATTGGTGACATCATTGACCCTTGCCATGGCCACATGTCGACATCGTAATCTGACCTGTAACCCTGGAATGATCGAGACATTGGTTTCCAAGGATGTGTTTTGTTTAAGTCGGTGGCAGGTGACTAAGCAATCGTACACACTCGAAACTCAGGACGCCTGAGGATGCCTCCAACGTGAGAGGCGAAAGGTCGCGAAGGAGAGGGAGAGAGAGGGAGCGGCTCAGTGACACGGCCATCCCGAAAGGAGCAGCTTTGCCAAGCAACCGTCATGCATCGAGCGGTGAAAACCGAACATCCGTACAATCGCAAACAGACTCCTTTCAGACAGAGGGCATCGCGCCGCCATCATTTCAAGGATAACGGCTCTGCACGCCTGCCAGTCAAAATATTGTGACGGATCGGCGCGTGTCAAACTAAGGGGTCGCAACGATGCTGGTTACTCACCGGGACGTCACCTGAACCACCGCCGTCAGCTGCGAATGGAAAATAAAACACTTCCCCACGAGAAACTTGACCTCGTGATGAAGCCGCCTGGCCGTGTAAAGGATCCAGTTCAGTGCGACCTCCGAGACCCATCTGGCTCCTCGACTGGATTGCGAGACGCTTATTGGCAGGGGCCCGTCTAATAAGGCTCGCTGAGACTGCGGCTCACGCAGTTCGTTACCTTGCACGTGGGTTTTGGGGTTTGCTCTTGGACCATACCGCATGCCGGTGTCCGTGGAAGCAGCCACCACGCGAAGAGATTATAATGATCGGCATCACCACCGGTGGTGCATCGTGATGGATGCACGATTACGTTTTGCGAGCTTTGGGTGAAAGGTGCTTTAAAAATATAGATACAATTGGTGGAGAATTGCTTTCAAAGCTGTTCTTTTGCGATAGCCGTGTCGAGCCATGAAAAAACCCCATATATTAGTACATAAATAATTGTTTTTACTGTAATGGTGATTTGTCGTCAACGATGACAGTATGTATGAATCCATAACAAAGATTGTACGGTACTGCTTGACAATAATAATAATGATGGTGATGACAGCAATTATGCTGACGAGATGACACGGTGAGGATGGATGCAGGATGACAGCAAATAGTTTATCCGGTGATGAACGCTATGACAGCAATAACGTCAAATGTAACCGTTTGCGAATTCGCACAAACGCATGTAACCTTAGCACTGGTGCTCTCCACCAATTCCCATCCTTTCTCCCAGCCCTACCCTCCCCCCGTACACATAGCTGTCGCTTCGCTCCTATTCAAGGAATGTCCTCACGTGGCCCTGACGCAAGGTCTATTCATAGCAGCGCTGCGCAGTAGCGTAGTGGATAGCCCTGCCGCCTCACAGCAAGAAGACCCCGAGTTCGGATCCCGGCTCGGGTGCCTTTCTATGGGTTTTCGCCGGGCAGTCCAGTTTCCTCCCACAGTCCAAAGACATGCTTGCCTGCTGACTAAATTGGCCCCGGTGCCCTGAGATGTTGTAACTTGATTACCCCTCCCCGCTGGGCAACTGTTAAACATAGCTGCAGAGCTCAACAGTTCCTCTCCTGCTTCAATACAAACTGAGTGACTGATCTGCAAGCCAGCGTGCTGAGGCCCGGCAGTAAATGCCACACAAACCATCCATCCATCCATTGTCAAAAACCGCTTAATCTTGTACAGGGTCGCGGTGCGCCGGAGCCTATCCCGGCAGACACAGGGCGCAAGGCAGGGCTATACCCAGAATCGGACGCAAGTCCATCACTGGGCACATGGGGTATTTTAATCTGCAGGCAAATAAACCTATGCAGCAGTATGTCTTTGGACTGTGGGATGAAACCGGAGTGCCCCGTTAAAAAACCCACGCAACCACGGGGAGAACATGCAAACTCCACACAGAAAGGCACCCGAGCCACACAAACCTCACCGCAGTATAATCGCTCAACAGATGCCAGAAGCCCCTCAGTCTGGAGCAAGAAGAGAGGCCAATGCCCGCCTTTAAGGCCAGCACTGACTATTATCTCTAAATGTTGAAGGGCTGTCTGCAACTAAAGAAGAACTTGTTGCAATCGGAAACTGTCGTATAACCATCACGCTTTGAAGAATCGAATCGAATTCGAACCGTGATCCTGCCCACTGGCCGGAACTTCCCCGCTGGTCACCAAACACGTGGTCCACGCTGGTGTGGGGTCGGTGGGAGGAAGAGCTTGGGAATGGAATGTCACGCGTGAGTGGAACGTTACGTGGACAGGACAGAGGATAAGAGTCACGCCGCCTCTCGAGTGCTCGTCTCATTCCCAAGTTGCCACTGTCCTGCGTGCGTTGACTGAGTCATTTGGAATGCGGGTGATACGGCCAGATCTCAGGATAACGTGGGAGGCGAAAGGTCACGAAGGAAAGAGGAACGTTAATAGCGGCTATCCCAAAAGAGCATCTCTCATATATCGAGCCGTGAAATCCTACATCAAGACTCTGCACGTGTTCGACGTCCACACTGTGTTGGTGTGGAAAGCATTAGAGATATACGATTGGACCTTTGCCCTTTGCGTGTGTGGGTGCAGCGTGGGATCCGGTCTGGTGTTTTGTTTGGCGTGCCCCCATAACACACTTCGCATTTATAAACCCATCTAAATTCAACCACGTGACCCACTTTGCATGTTACATGAAAGCAAATTCCACACAACTGCGGTTAATGTTCGTAACTCATCCGTCTTCCCTATCTCACCGATCACAATGCATCTCTCCTTTCATCCGGGTCTCATTAATCAGTGTCAGTGATAATGCAGAGGACAGAGAGCCGTGACCTGGCACGACTTTTAAACCCAAGGCACAGTTTAATGCCCGTGGTTTCCTTACGTACCCTGGCGTGAGTCTTAATTTACCGGTAAGTGATTTACAACCATCATTCCTAACCGGTGGGTCGCGACCCATCGGTGGGCCGCGAGCGTCACCTGGGGGTTTGTGGAGACCATACCCAATGGGCCAAGTGGGCCTTGAGGTGCAAACAGGTTGAGAACCCCTGATATGTCACGTTGCACGGCGTGCATCTCATCAGAGAGATTGCCTGACATTTTATTTTGTTGTGCATTGTAAAATTAATGGGTCGCATGAAGCGTTTGGCGCAGTGGTTAGCGCAATGAGCTGTGAACGCCGCGGGTTTTAACTCGATCCAGACAACAACCTGAATCGAATTAGAGGCGCGTGATATCTGAACTGGTCCTGGGCACCCCTGACCTTGTTACTAACGTCCACGGAGCACCGCGTGGTGAAGTACAGGCGCACAGCTCCCATGACAGACACGACGGCCTTCATCCAGCAGTGGATTGATAAAGGTCCTGTGGGTTTTCGCCGGCTACTCTGCAATCCTCCCACAGTCCAAACACATGCTGGGCTAGGCTAACTGACCTGCCGACTAAAAACCCCCCGTGACCTGTGATGGACTGGCGTCCCATCCTGGTTATAGCCCTGCCTTGTGCCCTGTGATTGCCAGGATAGGCAGCAGCCCTACGTAATCCTGTATAGGATTTAGAGTTTACTGAAAATTAGTATGATGTTGAACATGTATGTGGCTACGCGAACACAGCCACTGACCAGCTTCACCTGAAATGCACCCAATCCCATCACACCGCGCGGCAGCTGAGCGGAGTGTGGATTGTGCGGGGGTGAGCTACTATTACACACTGGGCCAGGCTTAGCAGGCGCTGTGGGCAGTAGAGGGCAGTGCAGAGAAACGTCCAATACCAAGTCTGGAAAATTAATAATACTGCATGCCCGTGGGCAGTTGGGGGCTGTTCCAGGAGCGAATCGACAAATTAATTGTGAATACACGTGTCCGCATGCTCTCCCCGTGTCCGCGTGGGTTTTCGCCAGGTACTCCGGTTTCCTCGTCCAAAGACACGCCGCCTAGATTAATTGGCCTGCAGACTGGCGTCTAATCCTGGGCATATCCCTGCCAGTACGCTTAAGAATTTGATGGAAGAGAACACAGCATATCCATCCATCCATCCATTTTCAGAAACCGCTTAATCCTATACAGGGTTGCGGTGAGCCGGAGCCTATCCCGGAAGACACAGGGCGCAAGGCAGTACCAAACCCATGATGGGACGCCAGTCCATCACAGGGCACATGGGGCAATTTAGTCCGCAGGCAAATTAACCTATGCAGCAGCATGTCTTTGGACTGTGCGAGGAGACCGGAGTGCCCGGCGAAAACCCACGCGGACACGGGGAGAACATGCAAACTCCACACAGAAAGGCACCCGAGCCAGTGATAATAATACTGTAATACAATTCATAACGCGCGCAAATGCCACGCCTGGTCATGGACGAGACACAGATACGGAGGCCAGCCCGCCAGACACTGCTTTCCTATATATTACGATGTTATAGACCAATTAATTCACGAGTTCTTTTTAGTTGTGGGGGCAAAAACCGGAGAACCCGGATGAAACCCACGCAGAACAGGGGGAGAGAACACACAAACTCCACGTAAAAAGGCGCCCCTGGCGGGAACGGAACCGCCTCGGGGAGGATATTCTTTCTGTGCGGGGCAGATGTTACCGCTGCGCCACCCTGCCGTCACTAGCCCGTGCCCACTGGCAACTGTTGATTTTTCACCGTTGTGCCACACTTTCCCAGCTCCTGAGCTGTGTGCGGTGAGGCGCGCCACTTTCCTCGTTTCGAGCAGGCCGGTGACAACGCAGGCAAAGGTCCCGCATTCCTTGACCCCGAGCTCTCGCTCGCTCGCTCTCTCTCTCTCTAGGCCTGGACACTCACCGTCCTCCGTTGATAGATCTGTGCTTAAAATACACACGTATACAGTGCCACGCACTGCAGCCGAGTCTCTCCCTCCGTCATGTGTGACGGCGGCCGGAGCTGCAAATTATTTCGGCCACAAAGCGGGGGCTCCGACCACCTGCACACGCACTCTGACAAACGCCTGCAACGGACCACTCGTTAGTGCACTGATTAATACCCGCTAACAGTTTCGAAGTTTTGATGTTTAAATAGAGTGACAGGAAGGCAGGGTAGTGATGTCGTTGTAAAAGGAAACCACGGCGCATTCCGGTGGACGCAACGTGTTTGGCCACTTTGTGATCCCCGCCGTGTTGTAACCGGTACAAGTTTCATTTCATTTGCCCGAGCACTCCGGTTTCCTTCCACAGTTCAAAGACATGCTGCTGCGTAGGTTAATTGGCCTGCTGACTAAATTGCCCCCCCCGCCCCCGGTGCCCTGTGATGGACTGCGCCCTGTGTCTCCCGGGATAGACTCGGGCTCACCGCAACCCTGTACAGGACTACGCGGATTTCTGACAATGAATGGGTGAATGGAGTTTCACTTCAAGGTCGGAATGTAAACGGGAAGCGCCGAGGTTTTGGCCGAAAGCGGAGCGGGTGAAGCTGGCAGTGCAGCTCGCACCCCGTGCCCCCACATACCCGTCGCTGAGAGAAGTGACCGTGTCGCGTTGGGATGACACTAAGTCCCTCCTTACACATTCAGCCACTCAGGTTTAAAGCGTGTACATCTCTTTTTTGGGCGATTATCTTAATAGCTGTTACATATACGGATGGTATTATGGACATGTGAGCTAAGCCCGATTTTTACAATTCTGAGAACATATTTTTTTTTGTTTCAATACACGGAAAGCGCTAACGCCAATGAACAGATATATAGTTTTCACTTTAAAGGAACAAGGTGTTTGTAAAATGTGTATTGCAATGAAGTTTGTTTAATAACAAAAAATTGATCTGCTCAGAATAGTGAAAAATGGATTAACTTATATGTCCATAAGACCATCCATATAGCAGTCAGTTTTTATTGAAGTTGGAAGGAACCGTTGAGCTATGTAGCTCTTTTTAACAGTTATCCAGCGGGGGGGGGGTAAGCAAAGGTCGCAAGGTAGGATCATGCCCAGGATGGAACGATAGTCCACCGCAGGGCACGGGGGCAATTTACTCATTAGGGCAATTAACCTAGCCAACAGCCTTATATATTAACAAATACCCGGCTCCACCCTCACCGCGTCTCGAGCGTTTTTGGTCGCGGAAGGATGCAGCTGCGTCGAGATGTTTGGCTGATGTAACGAATGGGAGTTTGGCTTCGTGTGGAAGGCAACCAAGTAACCCCGGAGCAAACCCACTTTTTCTAGAGCTTTGCCACCTCTTCGTCACTGTCGCGGCACCACGCCATACGGCACCACACCTACAACACCTACAAACTCTCTGACGGTCACTCAGCCTAGTCCCGAAGCGTGCTGAAACCCACTTAGCTTCCGTGAGCTCCTATGAGATCAGGTACATTCAGGGCCATTTAGTTGACCAGACAGTTACAGTGATGGGCATTAAATAAAGACGTTGGCAGCTTGAGGATTAACGCGACAGGCAAACTGTTTCTCCCACGGTTGGACACCTTTCTCGGCACAGCTCCAGTGCATGACCTCAGTCCTGTCGTCCACGCGGCCGGTTAATCTAGAGGCGACAGACTCGTGGTCGATAGTAAAACAATAACCAAGCTCAGACATCAGCTACAGACACTGCGCGGATACGATTGGTGAGTAACAATGCGCATTCCGAGACAGTCCCGTGTATACTCTTCGTCTGTAGGGGGGGATTTTTTTCCACCAGCTACTTCGTTTTCATTTTCATCCACTAACCGAGTGTGGAAGCGGCCAAACAGCCCAATGCGGGCACCTCTTGGAAATATATGTAATCTTGAGACTCAATAAGGGTTTCATAGCTTTGGGCAATGTTTTATCACAGTAAAATCTCAATTTAACGGACTCATAGGGAGAAAGAGTTTCCATAAATGTTAAATCCGGATTTTTATATTACGATCTTATAACCATATCTTATTATGAACACCATTAAACAAAGAAATGCACGCGTCTAATAGCAGCAATAAAAAAACACACTAAAATAAAATATCTTATTTCCATTATTTCTAATTTAGACTGCTGTTTCGGAAGTAGCAGACTGCATCCGTTGCTTCCGACGTCTGTTGAAAAGAGGTTCGTTATATCGAATTTTTACAGTACAGCGTATGCGGGTATAATTATCAATTTGCTTGTAATTAGTCGAAGTGCGCATCACCTCGATCAAAACCAAGGCTGCGACCTTGACAAACAACATTCGCTCACCTCTGGCAGTGGATCAAATGCAGATTGCCTTGGTTGATGCAAAATATACGCGAGTGAGCCAACACAAAAAATACATTTCTGTTAATGGAAGAGGATTTTAAAGTGCGTATTCCCCGCCAGACATTAGAATCTTGGCAACGTCGCTGCAATACTCCCAGGCTATATTTTTCCGTGCAGTGATTTTTGTGCATTACAGAAGTTGGCAGGACGGCCCGGTGGCGCTGTGAGGAGCGCTGCTGCCTCACAGCAAGAAGGGCCCGGGTTCAAATCCCGCCTCGGGTGCCTTTCTGTGTGGAGTCTGCATGTTCTACCCGTGGGTTGTCGCCGGGCACTCCAGTTTCCTCCCACAGTCCAAAGACATGCTGCTGCCCAGCTTAATCAGCCTGAGGACTAAATTGCCCCCGGTGCCCTGTGATGAACTGGCGTCCCATCCATAGGTATAGCCATGCCTTGTACCGTGTCTGCCAGGATAGGATCCGGCTCACCGCGACCCTGTACACCGTGTACAGGATTAACCTGTTTCTGACACTGGATGGATGGAAGTTGGCACGGAGGGCATTGTATAGCTCGCTCAGATTAAATGTCAGATTAAATGTCTCTCAGCCCCGCAAAAGCTTTCTCAGCAAGACAAGGCTGCCACCTTGTGTCACGTGGGTTTTTCCACAGTGCTATGTGTGGACAGGGTGGTCCAGTTATAGACGTTCCAGTAAAATAAAACGAAGGCATTTTGAAACTAAAATTACATTCAAAGCGTAAATAAAGACACTGGCGATGATAGGTTATAGGTTTTTAGAGAAACATTAAGTAATATGTCTGGCGAGTTGGCGCCAGCTGTCATCGTGGCTCCTTCCTTCCCACCTATCTTTCCTGCAGCGCTTTGGGGACTCTGAGTGAAAGGCGCTATATAAAAATGTAATACACTATTCATAATGTTTAATTAATAAGGAGGCTTAAGATATTGTTATTTGATCAACTTACGTCGTGTTTTCCATTCCGTTCATAATGGACCTGGGGGTCAAGGTAGAAGCGTTCACGTCGCGATCGCTGTCAAGTCTTCTTCTTTGCGATTCTTCGAAGCACGATGGTCAGCTTCTGGACATC
>JAZEWU010000014.1:4092713-4122924 GCA_036362915.1 Geotria australis
AGGGGCCAAAATGGCTCTTTTGATAGTAAAGGTTTCCGACCCCTGGCTTAGTGGAATCAATCTTTACGGTAGCATGTGTGCTCAACAATCTCCTAAGTGACTATTCACTATCATCAGTTAAAACTTTACTCGGCAAATGTGTTCCTTGGCATTATGGGTATTCATTAACAACCTGTCTCGGCGGCCGACGTTCAAAGACATGCAGATTCCGAACTTTATTGAAAGGCCAGCAACTCGTTAAATGTTATGGGTTTCAATGTCATTGCTCGTTGTTTTGTTGTTGGTTTATGTTGAATAAGTGTGATTAAATGTAATTACGTTGACTGTCGCTAAGGTAATAATGTTATTATAGTGCTTAATAACGAATTCTACCAAACACTTCGAAGCCGAGCTGAAAGACAACGATGATGTCCAGAGGCTGACCATCGTCCTTCGAAGAATCGCAAAGAAGAAGACGTCAATTATTTACAGAGGAAACCCTCAATGAGTATCTTTTTTGACAACTCGGTCCTGCTTTGGGATGTCTCGCCAATTCCGTTAATGAGTGTTTGGCTTAATGTGGTAGGAAACTGGAGAACCCGGAGAAAACCCAAGCGTACCTAGGGGAAATAATCAACATTGCTCTCTCCTGACCACCTCGCAGCTGTACGCCTACAATATCTGGCTAACCTCTGTGCATCCATCCAAATATTGTCAGTATTTACTAAGCTGGAAGGAACCGTTGATCTATGTAGCTCTTTTTAACAGTTGTTCAACGGGGAGAGGTAAGCGAGTTACAACATCTCGGGGCACCGGCTGCAATTTAATCAGGACAATTAACCTAGGCAGCAGCATGCCTTTGGACCGTGGGAGGGAACCGGGGTACCCAGTGAAAACCCACGCGGCTATGGCGAGAACATGCAAACTCCAAACAGAAAGGCACTCGAGCCGGGAATCGAAGCGAGGTGCTTCTTGCCGTGAGGCGGCAGCGCTACTCACTCTGCCACCGTGCCGCCCGCTACGTTAGCGATAAGGGCAATTCGTCTGAACGCAAATTATGTGAAATCAGCACAACGACTGGATAGCGACTCCTGACTGAACCCACCGCCTGCATGTGCCACCGCCTGCCTTTACACAGTGACTAAAGATGCCGTCATCATGTCCAGAGGCTGACCATCGTGCTTCGAGGAATCGCAAAGAAGAAGAAGAGCACAATAAACGTTTGTGTCGCCTCGATAAGAGGAGAAAGAACGCAGGCTCAAACATAACCGATATTCCTGTCCAAAATGTTGTGGGCGTTCACTCTTAGTCACGTAGAAAACATTTTTAGGGGGTGGTTGGGACACCGCAGACATCCACAGTGAGTCACCTCAGCCCTGATTTCAATCCAACTCCCTTATGACACTACAGCTTCCAGGCGGTGTACATGTGCTTGTGGTCTAATGCCATCATTCTCAACCCAGCGACAACCATCTAGTGGTCCGTGGAGACCATACCAACAAAATAAGCATAAATAAGCGAAAGTACTGAGCGTGATCAACAATAGGTTCGTCAAAACATACCCGAATGCTTACACGGTCTGCCACTGTTGCAAAAATATACAGGATACATTTCTTCCGAGGGCCTTGACCGTGTTGACATATAGCCAAGTGGGCCTTGAGGTGCAAAAAGTTGAGAACCGATGGTCTAATGGTATTGAAAGAGCAGCCATCCTCCACAGCCAAGGCTCAACAGGCTGTGTCTGACTTAACCACGGGTATTCAGACTCCACGCGATGCAGGTCAACGCAAAGGGGAAAACCATGCATGGGATGCCACAACCTGATATTCATGGTCTCACGAGTTTAAATCACACACACATTGCGCTCGTATTAATAGCGATAACAGGCGACTCGCCCACACCATTTGTCAGGCCTGTAACGATATACCCCCTCCACACAGAGACGCAATGAATTCTCACGATTCAAGGGCACGATTTGGTACAAGTCAAAAGTTAAAATGTTGTCTTGTTTATACCATCTGAGCGTGGAAGAGCGGATCAAAATACTTCCTACAGGCGTGATTCTCACGACCCATCAGTGGGCCGCGAGCACCACACAGTGTTCTGTTGAGACCAGAGCCAAGTGGGCCAAATGGGCCTTTAGGCGCAAAAGGTTGAGAACCCCTGCTCTACAGCAGCTCTCTAGTGGAGGAGCTTCCACCGTCAGTGGCATGAGCAAGTCGTTGCAGGGTTGCATCTCTACCCTTTCGCCATATTATTTTGTATTCTTATATTTGCTGTTGGGTCTCTTAGCCTAAATGTAAACGTAGCAAATCGCGTTCATACATCAAACATAGGTCACTCTTGCGGGCCCAATTCACCGCATGCATCACGAGTGTGATAATCGATTTTAATCGACGGTTCGAAGCATCGATACATGATCGGTAGTTAACACACTACCAAGCTACCTCTGCTTTAGAAAACATAAACGCATGCAAAGCACTCACTCGGTGTAAAGTACGTTTGGTGAGAGGTTGTAAGAAGTGAGGACAGTAGCCTGTGTCGAGAAGGTGTTTGCACACGTGTACAGGAGCACACAGTTCAGTTTGCATGAGAGGCAGGAAAAGGCCACATTGTAAAGAGGGGGACATGTCTGCTTCCCGTGAACGCTAGAGAATAATATGTTCCACAGCAGCAATTCATAGAAAACGTCATTTTTTTAAAGCAAAAATCAATATATATTTTTTTAAACCTCCAGGGTTTTGTTTTATTTGCAAGAAATAGCTACTTTGTTCCTGGGAATTATAATCCTATGCAGTAGACAACAGGGGATTTAAATGTTTATGAGCGACCGGCCGATTCGGTCGGGATCAACGGAACCCATCACTGACTGAAACCTCCACGATCGAGTGTCGATCGAAGACCTCCACACTGCATGGCTTCGAATGTATACGTGGCAAGCCGTAAATGTTTACATCGATCAAAAAAGAGCAAACGCCTTATTTGACGCGCCGTATCTTACCATTCACAGGAGCCCAGAAAAAAATAACCAATTCGTTAGTGTTTACTCAACCACGCGGCTAAGTCTGGTGTGCCACGTCTGACGGTTACTGTCGGGGATTGCTGGTCTGTTGGCCTGTGGGTGTCTAAAGGTCGTGATGGACTCGGGCAATAATTGGGCAATTGTTGGTGATATTTGTCTGGTTGCCGTGAAAACCTACATCAATACATTTGTCTGGTTGTTGCATTGTTTTTTTTTCCCCATTGTAAAACGATGGAGTATTTGAGAATCGCTGTAAATAGCAGCATAGCCTGATGATGCCTCCAATTTGGGGGGCAAAACGTCGCGAAGGAAAGAGGAGGAACGCTCGACACGGCTATGGCGAAAGAACACCGCTTTAGAGCAATTCTCATACATCGAGCCGTGAAAGCATACATCAATACAATAAAGCAATTGCCCAAATATGCTCAAAAGTGATTTCTGTTCCGCCTACTGGGTGACTGATGCCAACTTAAAAAAACCGCAAAGGTCAAAAGGCTGTGTGCTCTGTGGACCAATGATTGTTAACCAAACACACCTTTAAACAAACTAATTTACATTGGCCATACATAACTCTATCACTCTCAGCAATTGCCGCATCAAGTTTCATTTTCATTCATTATCAACGCCCGCTTAAATCCTGGACAGGGTCGCGGTGAGCCAGAGCCTATCCCACCAGACACAGGGTGCAAGGCAGAGACCTTACCCAGGATAGGACCCCAGCCCATCCACTGCTGCGACAAGTTGCCAAAGTAAATTAATTTCCAGTGACGGCTGCCGGCGACAATTGCCCCCCTGAGAGTGCCCTGAGCATACCACGACAGTAAGCGGACGGTTTAATCTAATCAACGCTCTCAAAGGTAGCCTGTATAACGACCCCCCAAACCAGGGAGTGCCACATTCCGCATTTCCACAACGCCCGGCACCGCTGGGAGGGGGACCTCAAGGCGGCCCCAGGTGAGCATAGCCACGCGACCGCCGTGGTCACCCGAGGTCACCCGGGGCCCCGTTACTGGCAGGTGTTGTACACGTTGATTTGCTTGTTGATGGCGTCGACAATTCCGCGCAGTTTGTCCTCGAGACCGCGCAGCCTGCGCGCCTTGCGCTCCAGCTCCACGGCGTTCCCATCGTAGGCCACCTCCAGTTCTGTAGACACACGGCGGTGATAGAGTGGGCGGGGGAGAGACCGAGTCGCCCCCTTAGAAATCTTAAGAGTCTGGTTAGTCAGTGTTTACTTAAAGCTGGGAGGAACCGTTGAGCTGTGTGGGTCTTTTTTACAATCGCGCCAGCGGGGAGGGGTGAGTAGGTTACAACATCTGAGGGCACGGGGGGGAAATTTAGTCCGGTCAATTAACATGAGCAGCAGCAGCATGTCTTTGGACTGTGGGAGAAAGCCAGAGTCCCCGGCGAAAACCCACGCAGACATGGAGAGAACGTGCAAACTCCATACAGAAAAGCACCCAAGCCGGGAATTGAACCGGGGTCTTTCTTGCTGTGAGGCGACAAATCTACTCGACCGTGCCCCCCTCATTTTTAGATCAAAGATGCCACTTGCCCTGGTTATGCTCCGTTCGAGGAAGTTGTCCTGGGAAATCTGGAAGTCTCCCCAGGACATAAAAAATTCCCGGTTTTTGTCCATTGTGTAACAATACACCACTCGAGACAATGTATTTACATGCAGTCCTCCCCTCCTTCTTCCGATTATATGAACCGTGTATTTTTTTTGTATCTCAGAGGTGGAAACCCTCCCTTTCTCAGAGCTTAGTATTTATGGCAGTAAGCACACATAGAGCCATACTTAATGTCACTTCCTCGTTACCACCGAGAACTACATTTGGGGCACAGGTTAGGCTCGTTTACATTCCATCATCAGCGGAACGGCACGGGTCTGCGTCTGCACACTTTACAATCGGCTGTGATTCTATTGAATTCCGCCCCTCCCTAGCTTTTATGGTTAAAACATATTTTTTCAAAAAGGCTTAACACATTCTCAGCTAAACTATATTTTTTTGCAAATTTTCTGCCGGTTGTCATTTTCTTAATGGTGCAAAATTAATGAGGAGAACCACCGATGGCGTGACTTTTCGGCGTTGATCTCGTGACTTTGCTATTGCTATCGGGGTCAGCCCAGGTGAAGCTGAGCAAGCGGGTCGCTACAAATCCCAGCCGATTGATGTCGCGCTAGGCCTGGTCAGGTGACTGAGGTAAACCAGGTTCCAAGTCCAGGTTCACTAAACAAGCCAGTTCACCGCACAGTATTTTTCTTCTGAAACAGTCTCATTATTATTTGGGGGCAGTTGCTCGATTTATTGCTCCACATATCGTAACTTCTGTGCCGTGCCTCGTCTCCAGTCGCTACACTGTCGTCACACGTCTCAGTCCACTGCATCCTTCCATCTCCTCCTTAGTCCCCCCCCCTCTAATCCTTCCAGCCTGCACCGCTGTCATCTCCATATACCTTCGAATCACGATTTCGTAGTCTCTTCCCAACATGTGCCTGACAGAGTGGCGCGGTGAGTAGCGCTGCCGTCTCACAGCAAGAAAGCTATGGTTCGATTCCTGGCTCGCGTGCCTTTCTGCGTGGAGTTTGCATGTTCTCCCCGTATCCCTGTGAGTTTTCGACGGGTACTCCGGTTTCCTCCCACAGTCCAATGACGTGCTACCTAGGTTAATTGTCCTGACTAAATTGCCTCCAAGTGCCCTGAGATGTTGCAAGCTGCTAACCTGCTGGACAACTGTAAAAAATAATACATAACCCAACAGTTCCTTCCAGCTTACATAAAAACTAAACTAACTGACGTTCCTAAATCACCTCGGTATCATATTTGCAACCCCTTGCTAAGGCGCTAACATTTTCAATTCACCTCCTTTCCCTCAGGGATATCTCTAACTGCTTGGTAGCTGTGTAAATGCGCCATTAAGCGCCTTCAGGATTCTTGGGGTTCGGAAATAACACGTGAAGGTCAAACACACCGCGTTCACAACGCGGCACGATTAAACTTGGGATTTATCGGGTGTAAACATAAAAGGTGAAACCTAACTTGATTCATTGGCTCGCCAATTGGATATCTACATGATTACCTTGCAGTGCACATTATGGCAAATAAAAACGAGCACCCGTACCCATTTGACACCCATCAATAATCACGAAGAGGGCAGCAAAACCTAGAACTAGTTTGTGTACGTTACTGCTGTATTTGTAAAACGCGGCCCCAGATTTCACGAGAATCGCTCTTGCCAAAAAAGATCTGCTAATCCAGCACCATTGTCGTACAAACCAGGTTCTTGCTGATGAGATCCAGCAGATTGAAACCAGTTCAGTGTTAACTTGCTTAAACGATTTCGCCTTTGATAAATAACATTAGCCGGAAAGCCAACAGGCCAGTGACCTGAACAATATTTGCGTTTATATGTGGAGACGAAGAATGGAATTTTACTTATGTGCACCAGAACCGGTGGGGCAGCCTTTGCGACAATTGCTAAATCAATTGCTGAATTGCTAATAACCTTGTGGGTTATTGGCGACCCTTGGACTCAACGGCGTAAAGTCTAGCCTTCACCCACACGTGCACCTGACGTCTGTCACGTACAGGGTTCCAGCAGTAAATCAGTCGTTGCTTACAACGAAACATGTTTGTTTTTAACCACCAAGGAAACACTGTAACCTGCTAAAGAATACAGCGCATAACCAGTTACGACTCAGCTTGAGTCACGCTCAAGCTTACTCCGTTTTTGAAATCGCGCGTGGGAAAAGTTGTCTTTATTATTTATAGCAGAGGAACCCGCCCCAATGGCGATTATTGTTTCAAGCGTGTAACACGTTCTTCTGACCTTAGGATAAAGGCGGACGAGGGCTTAAGAGGGTTGATGGTACTAGTGCAAAAGTGCGGAATTTAAAAGCCGAAATATTGTTAATAATAATAATAGCATTTATAGAGCGCTTTTCACCCGAGGGTCACAAAGCGCTGCAGTTAAGGAGTCAGACGAGTGTAAATATCAGGAGACTAACCGATAAGTGTGAAGTAAAGCTGAAATAAGACGTAAATGCGTTGGTGTTATGCAGATAATATGTTCACTTATAAAGGATTGGAACCCGGTGCCCTCAGTGCAGACATACATACGTAAAAACGCTTGCTTAATGTTTTATAGATTGTCACGCGTGTGCCAACAGTGATATCGCTCGAGTGTGACTTCATCAAAAGAGTGGACTATAAGCTTATGAATAATTAAAACCTCTAGGTTAAATATTTACGTTTATCTGCCAAAGATGCGAAATGCACGGTAAGCATTTCCACCCTCTGCCCCGTCCAGAGTGGTTTGGTGAAAAGTCACGAATCAATTTTGCGCTTGGTCTCAAGCATCAATTATTTTCATCTCATTTTTACCATCCATCCATTGTCAGAAACTGCTTAATCCTGTACAGGGTTGCGGTGAGTCGGAGCCTAGCCTGGCAGACATAGGATAGGATGCCAGTCCATCACAGGGTACCGGGGGAAATTTAGTCAGCAGACCAATTAACCTACGCAGCAGTATGTCTTTGGACTGTTGGAGGAAACCGGAGTGCCCGACAAAAACCCACACGGACACGAGGAGAACATGCAAACTCCAAACAGAAAGGCACCCGAGCCGGGATTCGAACCCGGGAGCTTCTTGCTCTAAGGTGGCAGCGCTACTCACCGCGCCACCGTGCCGCCCATCTCGTTTATACAATCTCATTGAAATTGTTTCTGCGTTGTCTTGTCTCAATTGTCTGCAGTTTTGCTAGAAACATAACCCTAAACTGAAGAGCAACATATCATTTATAAGTCATCAATGGTGGATTATGATGCTCCTGGTGTCATGCATTTTCGCGAATCATTACACACCTCATTAATGTGGAATCTACATTAGTGGAGACGGTGTGGCAAATGTGCTGAGCTGTGACCCCGATGACCTGATTTCAATTCCTGGCCACAGTTAACATCAGCAGCAAGTGAGACAATAACTAACTCTGGGCACCCCCCTCTCCAAACCTACACAGGCCGGCGTGTTGAACTGTGACCACACAAACTCCCATTACTAACATCGTGCTGGCAGGCATTCATCCAGCAGTGGATTGACGAAGGGCAGTAAACAATAATAAACAACAATAACGCCATCTATCCATCGTCAGAAACCGCCTAATCCTGTACAGGGTCGCGGTGAGCCGGAGCCCATTCCGGCAGACACAGGGCGCAACGCAGGGCCACACCCATGATTGGACGCCAGTAACTCCATCCTTTCCAAGTAAAGCCAGTGACTACTGTTCACAAGTAATATTTAGGCCAATTAAACCCAACAAGCTTTGGTACACGATGTAAAGTTACAGACACACGTATGGTGTCCTATAAACGAGCTGAAAGACAACGATGTCCAGAAGCTGACCATCGTGCTTCGAAGAATCGCAAAGAAGAAGAACGCGTTCCGACCTTGCAATCAGCTGTTCGATCGTAAAATTAATCGGCAGCACAAGCGGGCAGGCGCTCACGGGAGACTGAACATGCCCTTAGCCTGTCTAAGTGGCAAAGTGTGGCCTTTCTAGTACACCGTTTTATCGGTTTATGACCTGGGAAAATCCAGCCCCATAAACACGTGGCCTCGTAGCATTCGGTTTATTGCGAAAGCCTGCCCTTGCAAAACTAAAGCGGCTGTCAAACTGCCTAATTAGGGCAGACACCCATACCACTTCTGATTTACCTCTGTGAACCGTTTGTCGAACATCTGTACAAACAACGATCGTGTGTCACTCAATAAATAAAAACACAGGATTATCAAGTGGCTTAGAGGTCAGAGCACTGAATCAGCCAGCCAATGATGTGACCCTGGCTTCGAATCTGGGCAATGAACTGATATTGAATCTGGGTTCTCAAATGTCACAGTCACAAATAAAACCGTCGCATTAAAGAAAAGTTGGTCGGGAATTTCAATGAGTGGGAGAGTGCCGCCCCCTAGTGTGGAGAAGATCAAAAACAAATCTCAGGGCTAGTTGCGTCAAATGTGGCTTCTATGGCCACATTTCACATCTAAGCGTCAATTAGTCAAGTGTTTTGTCTTAGTATGTTGTAAATATTTTACCTAGAACATCTTAAATGTAATGATACAGCAATAAACACGGGGGGGCGGGGCTGCCCTGCTCAGTGAGAATTCAGGATGGATATTTCATCTCGTGACCTGACACCGATAGCAAAATTGGAATACAACTGGGGAGAAAGACAAACAGTAAAAGATATGTAGTGGGCCTCTAGAACAACGTCTTTAAACAATGTATATTACCGTTGATGATAAATCAATCATAAATACGTAAATTAATTAAGAAAATGGAACCGAAAGCTGAAGCGTGCACGATTAATATTGTAGAGGGCAGGTCAAGGGTGGGAACGCGTCCGATAGAACGTCCCCCCGCAGAAATGGAGCTTGACGGAATGTTGTGTCGCGTAATCATGACAGATGGCACTTGCTTAAAAAGACCATCATCCAGCAGTGAATGGTCACGGCTGGTGATGATGATGATGGTGATGACGTCAAACGGTCACGCTTGTTTGAGAGCAGTCATTATACTTCAGAGCACTTAGCGCATTCAATGACCATTCTCGCGTTTAACGATAACAATTTACACTTCTATGCGCCTTTCGCCCAAGGGTTGCAAAGTGGCGCACATAGCTGAAATAAAATGCAAAAGCTGAAAAGCTATTTAAAACTAAAACATGCAAAATAAAAACCCCAGCTAAAAAGCATCCGTAACAGTACGCGTAAGGAGAAATAAATTTCGCACTGTACGACAGCACGACGACCACGGTGACGGCGAACGGCGCGGCCGAACAGCGCGCGTTGTCGCGAGCGACGGTTACCGGCGAGCCGCTCCATGCGGGCCTGCGCGCTGGCGAGCACCGCCCGCGCCTGCTCGCGGAGCTGCTCGACGCGGCGGCGAGCCTCCTCCGCGCCGCGCCCCTTCTTCCCGAAGAGGTCTTGCAGCGAGCGGAAGCGGTCCCGCAGCTCCCCGTCGTGCATCTGGGGGGAGAGACGGCCGGGGAAACGGGCGGCGTGTCAAACCCGCGCGCGCCAGTGCGTTCAGCGAAAACCCGCCGTACTGCTGGGTCGTCAAATAACAAAAGACGATCTGGTTTGAATTGTGGTGATGTAGGTTTTTACGGATGGATGCGTGAGAGTTGCTTTGCAAAGCTGTTTTTTCGCGGTGCCCGTGTCGAGCGCTACCCCGCTCTCCTTCGTGACGTTTCGCCTCCCACGTAGGAGGCATCCTCAGGCGTTCTGAGACAAGTTTAAATGGCCTAAATTTACTGAAGTATTTCCCTTACGGCACTGATTTTGATTTCACGACTCCAATGAAGGGCATGAGACTGTATTCGTGTGTAAACACTTGTAACATGAGATCTCTGTGCATCCAAGACCATTTGCTGACTTCGACTAAAATGTAACATCACTGCAGAAGCTAGTGTTTCTTTGCTGATGCTCTCCACAGCAGCTGAGATTTCTGTCTTCAATTTCTCAACCGTAAGTGGATTTTTCCCGTACACACCGGTAATAAACGCCGCCTTACGTTTAACGTGTTCTGTGACACCATGTGGAGACGCGCCACGTGTTGCGTTGAGTGAATCTAGAGAAACGACGGTGCAGAAGTGGAGTGCACACTGCGCTATGACCCCGGTTTCCCGCGTTAGATCCCAAAGCACGTCTAACTCATCAGTGGTGAGCGATATCTGGACTCGCGTCTTGGGCCCTCTTCTCACGAACCCACACCGACCAGTGTGTCTCGGTGTGCTCACGCAACAACGGCTGACCTTGCGTGCTGAGGCGGCGATTCAGCAGTGGATTGGCAAAGGGCAGTGTATTGAAATAACGGAAGCTATTACACGTTTACAAGTAGTTTAAGCTCAGACTAACGGAAAGCCGACAGGCTTTGGTCCCAACCTTCACATCCTAGTTCCTCCGAAATGGTTACAGCGCCCATCATAGTTTACTTTACGTTCAAACAACCCCCCACTCACGTCACATGACAAGATTTGATCGGGTATGCGAGGGGACCTTCATCCAGCTGTGGATTTTGTATTAGAAGTATTCATTATTCCTAGGCGGACGGTGGGATGGGGGGATTAATTACCAATTACCACCGGTCTTGTGCCGAGCCAGGATTAAAATGAAACTGAGATTGCTCAATGATGTGCAGCGCAGCATTTACTTCTAACCGCTGCATCGAATTATAATTGCAATTGCAAAGCTATACCTCTACGCTTTATTAGCAACGATAACCTCCTGGTGGGCACTGGGGAACGGATCAGCATATTCCTGTTAATGCTGTTCTCTCCGCATCATTAGCGGAAATCGCTGCATTTGTCCGTGCTCTGTCCCCCTCGGCCGAGCACACATTCTTCTTGCTCAACGCTCGGACCGCCCTGCACGGATGACTCACGGATGACCGAAGGCCATTTGCTCCGCGCCCCACACCCGTTTAATCACCGCTGGCTTCCAAATTCACGACGCTTTCCAGATAACACTGCGATGCAAAGCCCCGATGTCAATCATCTACGAGGCGAAGGTCTCCTCCACGCGGCGCGGCAATTGTTTGTGGTTGCTCGATGCGACCTTTAACCCACGGGTCAAGGTGGGCTGTGACAATACCGGGAACACAGGTGTAAAAAAATACCATCAAACTGTGTATTTTGCTGCACTTCCCGTCGCTATGACAACCTGACTGTGAATGGCGGTTGCTCATCCAAGCACCATCCAGACACTTTCCAGACACGATCCAGGATCGGACCTGCTCAGCTTCCGAGATCGCGAGATCGGGAGCATTCCAACGCGACGCCAACAGCGGCCGATAAAGCGCCGTAGCTCCGAAAATCGGCAAAGCTTCTCAAAATCTCGGCAACAATCAACAGCCCGATCGATATCCGAAGAGAGCGTTCGGTCCTACTGTTCCACGTTGCCCAGACACCCAAGAAGAGGTGTTTCAGACCCGGCCTGAAACAAACTTCAATCAAAACCCGGCGACTCCGGGTGGCGGCACCGTCACCGCCGACACCGACCTGCTTGGCCTCGTCGGAGCGCTGCTTGGCCATGCCGGCCGCCTTGTCGGCCTTGCCGGCGGCGAGGCTGTTGGCCGCGGTCCTCATCTTGAGCGCGTCCACGTCGCGCTCCAGGCTCAGGAGCCGCGCCGCCGCGTCCTGCAGCCGCTGCCCGGCCGCCGCCGTCTCCGACTCGGTCTGCGGGCCGGCGCGCGCCACTTCAGCGGTTCAACATCTCGTTGCATGTTTCACAGGTCGTCGGTGACGTACCGAAGCTACCGCAGTATACATTTCCCAGGTTCGATCAATTTCCCAGCCAAGGTGCTTAACCGGGAGTCAACTCGGTAAACACGGCCACCCCTCTGGCGGCCCAGCGGCCACTTTCCGCAACCACCGCGCGTCGCGCCGACGACAGGAGAACCGCCGCCGCCGCCGCCGCGTCACCCACCGAGGCGAGCGTGTCCTGCGTGTCGTGCAGGTCGGCCCGGGCCTGCTGGATGGCCACCTCCGCGCCGGCCTGCGCCTCCCTGGCCCCCGCCAGGGCCTTGCGCACCGTCTCGGCGGCGCTCTTGGCGTTTTCGGCGCGGGCCCTGCCGGGGGGCGAGACGCCATCAGCTCGCGCTCAACGTGCGACGCGCGGTTGCGCTCCGCGACCCGCGGCCCCCAAATGGGGTCACGCGCGTCGGGGCTTGTTTAACGGTGGTTTCCGGTTACATCGACATCACGTCTAGTAAGTGAAGTGGTGATCGTTTGGGTGGACCGCGGGCCCGCGTACTTGGCCCTCTTGGCGTCCTGCAGGAGCCGCTCGGCCTCGTTGATGCTGCCGGCCGTGCGCGCCAGGATGGCGTCCACGTTGGCCAGGCTGCTCACGCGCTCCTTGATCTCGTCGGCGAGGCGGCCGATCTGCTGCGGCGACGCGGGCACGCCGAGGCGCAGGACGCGCTCCGCCACCAGCTCGATGCTGTCGGGGCTGGCGCCCTCCTCTGCCACGCGCGCCGCACGCACACGCACACACACGCCGGTCCGTCGATCCGTCCGTTTTCCAAACCGTTTGTCCCGGTGAGGGTCGCGGTGGCAGCAGTTCGCGGAGAGTGGACCAGACGTCCCTTTCCTCAGCGACAGATTCCAGATCTTGCTGGGGGATTCCCAGGCGTTCCCAGGCCACACATACCAATGACGTACACGGAGAGAAACTTTTTTTTATACCCTTCTGGCAATAACACAAGTGATGGTTGGCTCTTCGGAGCTGTTCTTTCGGGATAGCCGTGTCACTGAGCGATCTCCCATCTCCCTCGCTGCGTTTCATGAGGGATAGAGGCGAAACGTCGCGAGGAAGAGAGGGAGATCGGTGGGATCGAGCACCTGTAAGGTCAGCCACACCACACGAAGGGGTGGGTGGAGAGCCCCACGCCCGGCCGCCTTTACATCCCTAGTGGCGATGTTTACACACCACACCAGGTACTGATTTGAGGCTGAGTCGAGAGGCCTAGGACCGATTCCTAACATTTCATTGGTGTTTCCCGTGGGCAGGAATCAAACTGGGGTCGCTGGCTTCACAGCACAGTGCACTAACCACTACGCTGCCACTCTCCATGTACACACGCATGTTTTCACGCACGCAGACTAACCGGTTGGCACGATGACCTTGTTGTGACCTTGGCATGCCAACGGAACCAGCACCCAACCGCAATTAGTTGATGCCACAGCCAAGGTATCGCCACGATCGCTATTATATTGTTTGTTTTGTGTTCATTGGGAACAAACTGACCTTCAGTTGACGGCGATTCTCAGTGACAGAAGATGCTCCATGGGAACTTTTCCCCGCGGCGCATTGCGTCTCATAACACCCGAGCCATTAATAGTGTTTCTGTTGCAGACCAGCGCAACGGCCTATCCCAGTGCACAACTTCCGAGTAGAGCGATACGTCAATTAATTTATGAACGTCGTAAGAATCGACGTTGTATCATTTGTATTTAACGTGTGCACACGATTGTAGCCACTATAGGCGCTACCGATCACTGCAATGTTCGATTAATTCATTAGATTATTTAGCTGAATCACAACAAAATGCAAACGCCGCTATTGAAGAGTAAACGCCGGTATTCGATAACCAAACATTTTTGCAATTGGACAAAATACACCAAATGGCAACAACGATTTTCCCCTGTTTCCAAGCAAAGCCACGCGTCATTCCATTGTTTTTCAGTCGTTCGTCAACATTATGTTGACGAACGACTGAAAAACAATCAGCCTCCAGCTCAGTCTAGATTGAGTGACAGGCGCAGACACGTTCCCACACTTCCCAGCTGCACACCAGCACAATCTCACGGACGGGTGTGTCTGTCAAAACGTGCGTGTCTGTCAGAATCACAGTGATCTTGGATAATGCACCGGTACTTGCGCACCGCACGTTCCGTTCTCACGGTGGCTGACTGCACGGCCGTAAAGTGGGAATGGCGCCGTTAAAGTGGGAGGCTGCGTCGCCGAGAAGCTAACAGAAGTGAACGATGCGTCAAAATGCCGTGAGTTGGCAGTCCGATGGTCGTTGCTCTTCACAGCTGTTCTATCGGGATGGCCGTGTCGAGCGGTCTCCCTCTCTCCCTTGCAACGTTTTCGCCACCCACGCTGGAAGCATCAGAACGCCTGACGATGCTTCATCAGGTCAAGCGCTCCCATACCGGGAAAGGAGCAGCCCTGAAGAGCAATTCTCTCTGATATGGCATCTATAAAATAAAATAATCTCCGTACTCAGCAAACCTGCAGGGTGGTGCGGTGGTAACATCTGAGCCCGGAGGAAACCCACGCAGAAAAGGGGTAGAACACACAAACGCCACACAGAAAAGCGCCCAAGGTGGGGGTCGAACCTGCTCGGGCAAGACCATTCTTTCTGTGAGGCGCAGATGTTACCACTGCGCCACCCTGCCGCTCTGTGGAGCGAGGCCCCCTAGTGTGCACAGCCAGCCGCGTACCCATGAGGAACTCCTTGATCTGCTTGATGAGATCCCGCAGGCCCTGCACGGCGCCCTCCACCTGCGCGCGGGTGCCGTTGGCTCTCTGCAGGGAGCCCTGAGCCTCCTCCTTGGCCTTGCCTGCCTTGCTCTTCACGTCCATGACCTGCAGCAGAAACAGACCGCTAAATCCTGTACAGGGGTTCCGCGGTGAGCCGGAGCCTATCCCGGCAGACACAGGGCGCGAGGCAGGGCTACACCTAGGATAGGGCGGCAGTCCATCAAAGGGCACCGGGGGGCAAACTAGTCAGCAGGCCAATTATCTTATGCGGCAGCATGGCTTTGGGCTGTGGGAGGAAACCGGAGTGCCCGGCGAAAACCCATGCGGATACGTCAGAGAGAACATGCAAACTCCACGTAGAGAGGCACCCGAGCGGGGATTCAATTTGGCGCGGTGAGTAGCACGGCAGCGCTACTCACCGCGCCACCGTGCCGCCCCCCTGCCGGTAATGTCCCTCCTTCATCCAGGACAGCCTGGCTGAGTGTGTCGCGAGGATCGTCGGCATTGTTCAGCGTTGGCGCGACCAGTCAAGCGCCATTCAGTTTCTCCAGAACGGAGACCACCCCCCACTGGTTTATCATGACCCTCTCTTACTTCCTTCTCTGGATTGTGACCCTATCGTGGCGGAGGGGTTTGCGTGTTCTAACGAATCCAATAGCTATGTGACCTGGAGTCCAGCACTCCTGCTAGGGTCTCTCTTGGTCAAAAGGTCTGGGGGGAAGTTTCACACATTTAACGATCTAAATAACCTCCGACTAAAGGAGGCTGGCATCAGGAGGGGCATCCGGCCGTAAAATTCTGCTCCAATACCCCCCCCCCCCATCGGGGGGGCAACCGGCGAACCCGGCCGTGTCATATGTATATGAACTATAGTTTTCTTGGTAAAATGGCCTATGTAGAGAAACTATTCGATAATCGGTGTGTACTTCATCCAGCCACACTCAACCGCTTCGTCCCGGGGATAGTCGGTGAATCGCAGGGACACACCGCTTTCGAATCTCCGCGGTGGCAGCTCGGCCACGCGGCCCGACCCGCAAGCGGCGCGGGTCGGCGCGCAAACCCCCGGCGCGCACCTGCTGGTGGAGCTTGTCGAGGTCGCCGAGCGCCTTCTGGATCTCGCGGTCGGCGATGGTGGAGCGCTCGAGGGCGTTGGAGGCGACGGTGGCGACGCCGGCGCAGTTCATGCCGCCGCAGTGCGGGCGGCCGTCCTCGTCGCGGCAGCCCACGCCGCCGCACGCGCTCTCCGCGCACGGCACGTCCCTCGTCACTCCGCACACCTGGGCCCGGCGGGGATGAGGGGACACGCGGGGACACGCGGGGACACGGGGGAACGAGGGGGCAAAGTGGGAGTGAGATTACAGGCAAGAGCCCGGGTTACGAACGAGTTCCGTTTTTAAGTCTGTGCGTCGAATTTGTACGAAAAGTCGGAACGGTTACGTACGGTTCACATCTAAGCGTCAATTAGTCAAGTGTTTTGTCTTAGTATGTTGTAAATATTTTACCTAGAACATCTTAAATGTAATGATACAGTAATAATAATAAACCGCTGAAAACGCGCCGTGTTTTGAGCATCGCGCAAAGTGGTCCGCCCGTTCGTTAGTACGAACCATTGTATGTAATATAGATTTCTTGTTACAGCAGGAAAATACCCGGTGAGCTTGCAGGCTCTTTACAGGGATTCCCGCAACGCCACAAACACGCGAAATGACAAAAATAAATAGAAAATAGAAAAGTCACAAATTAATCAAACAAAAAAAATAACCAGTTACACACAGCATTGCACTTAGGCGGCAAAATAAATAAATAAACTTGGATATATTTTTATAGTTAAACAATTAAAACGGTTAAACATTGCGATGGGAAACAATTATAGGAAGGATACGGAACCAGAGAACACACAACGGGGGGGAGATGCAGGGATGAGCGGAGATGCGGGGTGCAAGGGAGACACGGGTAAAAGTGGGGGTGAGGCGAGACATACGGACAAGGGGACACATGGGGTCGGAGGGAAGACGCGGTGACGGACCGGAGATCCAGGGACAAATGTAGACACCGTGACGTGCAGATAGGGGGAGACGCGGGGATGAGGGGAGATGTTGGGTCGAGGGGAGACAACGTATTTGTCTGTCATTCCACACTGAACTCAAGAACCAAATGTGGCACAAAGGTGAGTCCTACACGATGGCCTCCCCGTGTACATGGCTGTGGTGATGGAGCCAGAAGTGCCTCTAAAGGCAGCTGTGCCTCAAGAAAATGATACCTGTTATCAGGAAGGCAGTCGAGTCAGTCTCTGCTGCTCTTGCATTATTCAGTGAATTATTCATGAATGTATTCGTCCTCTTTAAAGCACACGTCACACATCAGTAGTAAGACAGAGAGGGATATTTGGACTTTGCAAGATCAAGCAACCACCATGCAAATAATTCGTTCATATATTCACTATGTGTAAACCAAACGTAGCCGTCATCAGCGAGGGAGGCAGGAGGGTCAGTATTTATTAAAAAAAAAACCGCTGCTGTAGATTATCTGACTTATTCATTCTGCGGAAGGGAAATGTTTCCTGTCAGCAAGAACGCGGTAAGTGTGTTGTGCGCATCACGCTTGGCCGTTCACGTTCCGATGGAGGTTTACCGTAAATGCACTGGGCTTAATGACTGTGGTAAATTAAGTTCGATTGCCACTATTTTATGAATCGCACAATGTTCTTTATTTATTATACGTTAACTGTATCAGCCATAAACAGTGTTGGACATCGGAAGAAAATTATTGGGGGAAATTAATTAGTTGTGCCTTACCCCGCCTCACCCCAAGCCGGTCTAGCGTTGGCTTGTGCGGAATTAACGCGGATAAAATTGTGCACTCCGAGAAGGCTGTCGAGATTGAATTATGGAGGCAGGAATTCGGTGGGCAATTATCCAGGTATTTTGATGTAGGTGTTCACGGCTCGATGTATGAGAATCGTTCTCAAGAGCGACCAATTCGGGAAAACCGTGCGGAGCATTCCTCCTCTCTCCATCACGACGTTTCACCTCCCACGTTGGACGCATCGTCATTAGCGTGACGATGCCGCCGATGTGGGAGACGCAATGTCGCAAAAGGGAGAAGAGGATCGCTCAACACGGCTACCCTGAACAGGCAGCTCTTGGGAGCAATTTTCAACTGCGCAGGAAGTTGATAACGACAACGCAATTTATAACGCACGCAGATTCCACGCCTGGTCACGGACGAGACACGGATACGGAGGCGTGAAGTCACGCGTCGCTACGCCGGTACAAGACAGGTGGTCAGGTGGTCAGGAGGTCAGGAGGTGAGGCGAACAACGAGCAGAGCCGGCCGAGCGGCGAACACGGGACGACGAGAGACCTTCTCGTTGAGGTCCTTGAGTTCCAGCTGGCGCGCCTGCCAGCCCAGCTCCTGCAGCGCCTCGGCGTTGGCCTCCAGCTTCTGCTCGATCTCGCCGCGCTTGGCCGCCATGAACTTCTCGGCGCGCTGGCGCGTGGCCTCGGAGCGCGCCACGGGGCCCGCGGGGCTAGTGGCCGCGCCGCTCGCCCGCCTCTCGGCCTCTCGGGACTGCTGGTACGACTCCTTGATGCTGCCGTACGCGCCTGCGCACCCCACGCACGCGCGGCTACGGCGGGGTTGCTGGCAGGCGCGGCGCAGCCGCGGGTGTTGCAGGAAAAAGTGGGGGGGATGGAATCGTGTTTCCGTGAAAGCGGGTGACCGATAACGAGCGAACGGGTCACGAAACGCGGTGATTTGCTGCGGCGGACGGAGAGACAAGTCGGGTGTGTCCAGCGCAGTCACGAGGGGGTTGGCGGCCATACCTCGAAAGTTGGAATGCTTGATGGTGTCGACCTGGTATCCGAGCTCGCTGGCGCGCGTGCTCGCGTCCCTCGTGTCGCGGTCGAGCTCCGACAGCAGCGCGTTGGCGTCGCCGTTCTGCCTGGCGGTGCCTCCGATCCCGGACTCGAGCTGCGCCAGGCGGGCCGTCATCGCCTCCACCTGCCGCCTGCGGGGCGCACCGGGCGCGCCGTTACCGCGGCGACGCGTCGGCGCCGCGAGCCTCCGGTGTGTTCGTTCGACCGGCGTTCGGACGACCGGATGAAACCCGCCGGCTGAGATCGGGAGCGCCGTCGCCGCGGCGACACGCAACGGCCGTCGACGATCGCCGGCGCCGCGAGCCGCGGTCGGATCGAAATACCGCGGGGTTCTCGACCAGACCGCCGAGGTCGAAAACGCGTCAACCCCCGCCGCCCGCCGCGCGGGCGCGTCGCTCGTACCCGACGTCGTCGATGAGCCCCGACAGCCTCTCGACGGCGGCGGCCGACGCGTTGCGCACGGCGAGCAGCTCGCGCACGCCCAGCAGGTTCTCCTCCACCTCGGCCATGCGGCGCGCGTAGGGCCCCGCGTCGGCGCCGCCCGTCAGCAGCCTGGCCGCCCGCTCGCTCAGGCCCTGCGTCCGGCGGCTCAGCTCCGAGGCGGCCGCCTCCCAGTCGCCGAAGCAGGGCCGGTGGCACGCCTCGCAGGCCGGGAACTCGCCCGAGAAGCCGCGGGCGCAGCGGTCGCAGCGGTGGCCCGCCAGGCCCGGGCGGCACGCGCACTGGCCCGTCGGCCGATCGCACTGCCGCGAGGTCACGCCGCGAGGCTCGCAGTCGCACTCTGCCGCGCGCCGCGGGCCGGAGAGACGGGGGGCGGCGAGGAACGGCGGGGAGCGGTGGGGAAAGATGGATAGTTAGATAGATGTTTATCGGGCGGCAGGGTGGCGCAGTGGTAACATCTGCGCCTCGCAGAAAGAATGGCCTTGCCCGAGCAGGATCGATTCCCGCCTCGGGCGCCTTTCCGCGTGCAGTTTGGGTGTTCGCATTTTCTCACCGCTGCATTTTACGCGAGGGTCTCCCCAGTGATTCTCCTGACATTCGTTGCAGGTCAGGCCCCCGAACCCAGACAGGCAGTGGCACTGCCCGTTGAACTGCACAGAGCGCACACCGACAGACAGCATTAGGCAACACTGTTTATAGAACACTTATAACAATAATAATAATAAAAGCCACCGTGCTGATGTAGGTTTTCACGGCTCGGTTCATGACGGTTGTTCTTCAGAGCCGTTCTTTCGGGATAGCCCTGTCAAGTGTTCCTTATGTGCCCTGTGCGACGTTTCACCTCTCAGCTATGGAGAGCAGCTCTTACAATATTTAATATTGTACTGTATACTGCGTGGAGTTTATTGCATACTGCACACTTTATAATGCACGCGCAATCGTAAGTCGGAAGTGCATTCGTAAGTCAGACGCGCATTCGTAAGTCGGACGTGTTCGTAAGTCGGGCACCGCTCGCAGTCGCCCGTCGCGCGTGCTCTGACCTCGCTGCAAGACGGGCCGGAGGAGTGAGCGGGGTCGCAGCCGCAGGGTCGGCACCCGGCGCCCTGGCTCAGCCCCCAGTGGTTGGGCACGCAGCGGTCGCACGCCAGGCCCAGCACGTTGGGCAGGCAGCGGCACTGGCCGCTGCGGGCGTCGCAGGCGCAGGCCCCGTCCGCCAGGCCGCAGCTGGAGCGATCCGTGCCGCTCGCGACGCAGGAGCACTCTGACCGGAGCGCCGGCGGGAACAGGCAACCGCTCGGGTTAGAAAACCGCACCCGCTGTTTTACCGACATAGGTTTTCGCGGCGCGTCGTGTGGCAGTTGCTCGTGAGAGGTGGTCTTTCCGGATAGATGTGTAGAGCGTTCCTCCTCTCTACTTAGTGACTTTTTGTCTTCCACATTGGAGGCATCATCGGGTTTCTGATTTGGCATTATGTTTATGGGTAAATGTTTTCCAGTACACAGATGAGGTAAACGTAGAAGAGGTTTTACTCTTTCTTGCAATAATATAAGTGTTAAGATCTTAAAATACGAAACAGACACCTCTCACAAAGTGTCAAGTTAGCGTTGAATTGGCGTTGTTTACATTTTTTGTGTTTTATTTTTGTCTAGCAACCAAGTCAACTAAGGCTGAGAGTGTAAAGTATACGTCCCAAAGGGCACTGTGTGTTTCACTACACACAGCTTTTACGTTACTACCCACATGGCAGTCCAAACCATGGATTTCCTAGAACTAGAAATTTGCCATATTAAGTGAAAAATCAGACAGCCTGGCTTTTTTTTTCTGTGCGCGCGTGTCAACCACTCGCCACACTCCCGAACCCATTTTAACCACGGCCGGTGCCTGCAACCAAGGCCGGGCGCCACCATTAGGCCAACCAGGCACAGACCTCAGAGGGGCGCATCACTGACCTTTAAGTGTCACAGTTTAAAAAAAGATTGTTCTAAGCAAAACATAACAAAAGGAAAACATAACAGTTCATTGTTCATAATAGTTTATAGTTCACGGTTAGTTCATGACCAGTTTATTGTTAGCAACACTAACAATACTGTTGCAAGTGGCTGGCGATGCCGAGGGCGCAAAATAGTCTGGCGCCGGCCCTTCCTGCGCCGCCCGCACCAGGTGACCCTCGTCCCCGACCCAGACGCCGGCGTCCGTACGAGCGGCGGCGAGCTCGCGTCGCTTACTCTGGCACCGGCGCTGCGAGGTGGCGTCGCCGTAGTAGCCGGGGCGGCAGTTCTGGCACGCGGGGCCCTCCGTGTCGCGCAGGCAGCGCAGGCAGCGGCCCGTTTGGCCGTCGCAGGAGCCCGTGTCGGTCGGGTCGATGTTGCCGTTGCACTGGCACGGCTGGCAGCGCCCGCCCGCCGCGCGCAGGTCCCCGTGGTGACCCGCGGCGCACTGGTCGCAGCGAGCGCCTTCGAGCGGAGAGAGGGGGCAGAGGGCGCGCGGGCCGTTAACTCTGGAAAGGTGCTAAAGTTTGTAAAGTTTGTAAAGTGTAAAGTTTGTAAAGTGTAAATCTTATCTTTCGTCTTACCTCACTGCCACGAGTAACTGAGTGGAATTAGTGCGGTTGGGGTTTATTTTTTTCGTTATAATGCGAAGTCGCATTATAAACGAAAAAAAATAATCGATTGTCACACACAGAAACAAGGATCCAATACACGTAGCGCACGCTTAACATTCCATTTGGATCGGCGAATCGATGCGTTGTCACGACACGGGCATTCCGAGCGGAAGGTGCGGTCGGTGCGCGTGGACCCGGGTGTCGAACCCGTACCGGTGAAGCCGGGGAGACAGGCGCACGACACGGCCCTGGAGCGCGGGTCGTAGCTGCAGCCGCTGGCAAAGTGGCGCCCGCTCCCCGGGCCGTCGGGGCACAGGCACGGGCGGCACGGCTCCCCCGAGCCAGGGTTTCCGTAGTAGCCATTGGCACACCTGCGACATCACCACCACCACCACCACCACAGTGCCACCGTCAGCGCCACCGAGGCTATCACGATACGGACATCGCCACCAGAATAAGACATTCAATGCCGTTGTAATGTTAACGTAAACACCATCCCAGGAGGAACGCCTCGATACGACTATCCCGACAGCGCAGCTATTGCTAACCCGCGTGGCTGCCTTCCCCCTCCCGGCTTCTCTGCGGTTTCCTCGTGCCTCTAAGTCTCTCTCTCTTCGAACAAACATCAAACGAATACCGCGTGAAACGCATCGTCAAGTAAAATTTAAACCAATTTTTTTTTACAAGGCTCACCGGTCGCATCCGTCGCCGGCCGTGTGGCCGCGGCACGAGAGGCACGCGCCCGTGCGGGGGTCGCACTCGTCCGCGTGCCCGTGGCAGCGGCACTCGCGGCACTCGGGGAAGCCCCAGTGGCCCGCCTCGCAGCGGTCGCACTGCCGCCCGAAGGCCCCCGGGCGGCACGCGCACTGGCCCGACGCCGCCTCGCAGATAGCGCTGGTCGAGCCGCGCTGGTCGCAGTGGCACTCTGCCACGGAGGGAGGGAGGCAGGGAGGCAGGGAGGGAGGGAAGGGTCGTACGGGTTCAGAGAAACGGACGCTTTGTCGCTGGATTAGTATCAAGGAGCGGACGTGCAGGCCGGTGGTGGAATAGGTTGAGCTGCTGCCTCACAGCAAGAAGTCCCCCGGGTTCGATTCCCGGATCAGGTGCCTTTCGTATGTTAAATCAATTACTCATCCCACGAATTAGAAGAAAGAATGATTCACAGCCTCAAGTAGACGTCTCTGCTCAAATATTTCAGCAATTTCATTATGAAGTGGCAACGTGAAGAAGACGTTTTAGAATTTTAAGTATAGAGCATCTGCACTGATGTAGGTGTACGAGAATTGCTCTTAAAAATGCTCTTTCGGGATAGCCGTGTCGAGGATCCCTCCTGTCTTAATTAGTTGGCCGATAACATCATAATATATAGGAAGCAGTGTGTTGCATATGGCGCCGGCAAACCGCCTGGATGCCTCCTCCGCCTCACTGCGCTTTCCTCGCGCCTCTGAGTCCTTCTCTCGTCGAATGAATATCTTCGACATTGAATGAATATGTGCGCGTTATAAATGTAAAATTATTAAAACGCTATTATTATCAATGGGGAGAGCGTTGGGAGCGTCAGGAAGCGGTAACGTCCTCTCTCTCACCCCTGCAGCCCGCCGGTCCGAACCCGTAGGTTCCGGGCGCGCACTGATCGCACCGGCGTCCGGCGACGTTGGGTTTGCAGCGGCACTGCCCGCCGGCGGGGTTACACTCGGTGCTGCTCGAGCCCTGCGTGTTGCACTGGCACGCTGCGGAGAGACGGAGCGAGGGACGCAGAACGAGGGACAGAGAGAAATGGAGAGAGAAGGAGAAAGAAGGACAGAGAACGCTCGCTCGGTGAAACCCACACTACTGGTCATCCTGCAGTCTGAACATCTGAAGTTAAACATTAAGATTTGTTCATCCATCCATCGCACACCACACAGCCATAGGTCATCTATATCTCCATCCGTTCATCCATTTTCTAAACCGCTTGTCCCCTGGTGAGGGTCGCGGCGACAGCTCTGCAAGGAGGGTGGACCAGACATCCCTTTCCTCAGCAACAGCTCTTGCTGGGGGATTCCCAGGCGTTCCCAGGCCAGCCAATGGATGTAATCCATCCAGCGTGTCGTGGGGCGGCCTCTAGTTCTCCGTCCAGTGGGCCGTGCCCGGTAGACTTCCCGGGGAAGCCTCCCAGCGGGCATCCTTACCAGATGCCCGAACCACCTCAACTGGCTCCTCTCAATCCAAAGGAGCAGCGACTCTACTTTGAGGTTCTCCCAGATTTCTGTGCACCTCACCTTGTTCACGGGGAGTGAGCCATACTGAGATTAGTTACCAAATAATTTTGCTCCGCTCAGCGGTAGATCGCAGCATTGGTGACATGGTGGCAGCGGTGGTGGGAGCGGTGGCGGGCACGGTAGCGGTGGTAGTGCGGTGCCGGCGGTGTGCGAGCGTGCGTGCGTGCGTGCGTGCGTACGCAGCGATCCGTTGTGGACGAGCGCCGACATGCTCCGCAGCAGCCCGGCGCACACGTCGGTCACGGGCGCCTTGCTCACGGAGCGGGCCGCGTCGCCGCAGCGGTAGCGCTCGAAGCTCGTTCGGCGCGCCGTCGACGCCGGGTCGCCCGCGATGAACATCTCCAGCGACGAGTGGCGCGGCAGCAGCACCAGCTGACCGGGTGGGGAAGCGAGGCGAGAGAGGGGGGAGACGGTGAGAAGCTATGGTTGTCACCTGTCCTCGTTTTTCGTTCCTCCTTTTTGAGGCGGCTGTTGCGGGAAATCTCGGACCTAGTGATTTTATTCAAAGGCTGGGTTTTTTGCCGGTTACACATACAGTCTGCGCACTGTCTTATAACGTT
Organism: Geotria australis; assembly: GCA_036362915.1. Classification (NCBI taxonomy): domain Eukaryota; kingdom Metazoa; phylum Chordata; class Hyperoartia; order Petromyzontiformes; family Geotriidae; genus Geotria; species Geotria australis. The sequence goes on from JAZEWU010000014.1 coordinate 4,117,502, forward strand.
TGCCCCCATGGTACGTTCTGATTTTTTGAGCCCGTATTTTTTACTTCTTTGGTCAAACATGTTCAATGCTGTGTGTAAATGGTTATTTTTTGTTTGGTTAATTTGTTATTCTTAGATGTTTTCTTATTATTGTCGAATTCGCGTGTTTGTTGTGTCGCAGGAATCCCGTAAAGAGCTTGCCAGTTCACTGGGTAGATCGCTCGACACGGCTATCCTGAAAGAACATCTCTGAAGAGCAACCATCGTGAATTCGATCCGTAAAAACCTACAACAGCACATTTTCATTTTCAAAACTGGCGAAAGGGAAGCGGCAAGGCAGGAGAGCGGCGGGCGGGCGGGCTGGCGCGCCGCCACGCTCACCGAGTCGACGAGCACGTGGGCGTTGGCGACGCTGCCCCGCGAGCGGTAGCTCTTGAAGTCGACGCGGACGTTGTAGCTGAGGCCTTTCTCCAGACACACGGGTTGCGGCACCACCACGTGCCTGCCGCGCGAACAGGGCGAGAGGCGCGACGGCGGAGGGGTGAGCGGGGAGATGGATAGACGTTTATTATTACAGCTAGAAAAATACCCGGTGAGCTTGCAAGCTCTTTACGGGATTTCCTGCGACACGAATTGACAAAAAATATTATAAATTGGAGAGGAGACAGCAAGGTGAGAGAGGAGGGCGGCACCACGGGGATAATAATAATAATAATTTTGCATTTATAACGCGCAAATATTCATTCAATGTCCAAGATATTCATTCGACGAGAGAACGACTCGGAGGCGCGAGGAAAGTGCAGAGAGGCGGAGGAGGCGGCCAGGCGGTTTTGCCGGCGCCATATTGCCACACACTGTGGGGAGGCACCCTAGTCAAGCGGGCCCCTTGATTGGAGCCCACGGTGAGCGTGGAGCGTGCCCACCGCTCATCGATCAGAACTCACGGTGCCAGCCACTCATCCACCAGAGCCCGCGGTGCCCTCCGCTTGTCGGCCACTCACCTGGAGCCGGGCGGCAGAGTGACCGACACGAGGTCGTCGGACGGGATGGTGTTGCCGCAGGTGCTGCTCGCCGCGATGGCGCCCGGTCGCACCACCGTCACCACCACTTCCTCCCACTCCTCGGGCAGCTGCTCCGTCCGTCGGCCACCACCACCACCACCACCGTCGCCAGCGTCGCCACCATCACCACCGTCGCCACAAAGACAAACACGAAGGTCCCCTGTTTAGCCTTAACAGACTGTAAGGTCAAGCGCTGTTAGCCAGCACCTATGAAGGCTGGCACCGCGCACCAGGAGGTGGGTGGGAAAATACGCAGTGAGCTTGCAGGCTCTTTACGGGATTCCTGCGACACGAGAAACACGCAAATTTACGAAAATAAACAACGTAAAAAATCGCACCGTGACACAGCCGGTTGGTTCCGTGCGAGGTGGAGATATCGTGCTAGAGAAACGCAGCAAGGTACGAGTTAACATCCATCGATCTATCTAACAGCCCTTGCCCCATCAGTCCATGGAAGCCACACGGGGGATCTTTGTCCGTGCGTGTGTGTACGCGTGTGTGCGGTGGCTCAGTGGTGAGCGCACTGGGCTACAAAACCTGACCACCCGAGCTCGAATCCCGTTCATGGGCAACACCAGTGACGATTTTCTGAACCGGTCCAGGGCCTCCCCGTAGGTCGACTCAGCCTCAAACGAGTACCTGGTGTGGTGTGTAAATATCGCCACTAGGGAGACAAAGGCGGCCGGGCGTGGTGCTGGTCACCCACCTCCTCGTGTGCTGTTTCGACCCTTCATAGGTGCTCGCTAACGGCACTTGACCCTACAGTCTGTTAAGGCTATACGGGGTATCTTTGTCTTTGTGCCCGAGCCAGTCATCTCAGTCAGGCAGCCAACGGCACCTGGGTCTGTCCCGTGACTTCCTGTCAGCAAGCCTCCGACACTCCGCGTGGCTTCAAGGTACGCCTGGCCTGGCACGGGCGCCGAGGCGACGTCACCCGCCGCTTAGTGGCAAACGGCGGTCGCCGTTGTTTTCGTTGCTTTCGTTGCTGTTCGCGCGAGCGCACCTGCGGCTCGTAGCGCAGCACCAGGTCGTACTCCATGGAGAAGGGCACCGAGACGCTGAAGTCGAGGCGGCCGCCCTCCGGCACGCGGCACATGCCCCGTCCGGTCCAGCCGCGGGCGGCGGCGCGGTCTCGCGCGGGCTCGCGCACCGCCACCGTGACGCCCTGCGCGCCACGCGGGCAAAACCGGCGCGCGGCCGTCGATCGTCACCGGCAACGTCGCACCAACGCGGCGTCGCTGTCGTTCGACGCCGCACTGCGTCGCGCGTGTATCGGTGCGGTGGTTATCGATGGGGGGAGCCGGTGGTGTGGCGGTTAGCGCGCCGTTGCTACGAAGCCGGCAAACCTGAGATCGATTTGAGGCTAATTGGCCCACCGGCTGAATTATTCGTAGTGATGCGATTTAGAACGCGCGCAAGTTCCACGACCTGATCGTGGACGAGACGTGGATACGGAAGGCCTAGCGAGGAAACTGCAGAGAGGGTGGTCAGCCAGCGCCAACCCGCTTCCTCTATGTTTTTTTAAGTAGTGTTTTTTAGTTTTGGCAGAAATCCGGTCATGCAAAACAGGAGGAGAACACGCAGAAAGGCACCCGAGGTTGTAATCAAACCGCCTTGAGGCTGGACTTTCTTTCTGTGAGGCGCAGATGTTACCATTGCATAGCCACCCTACCGCCTAAAATTACCCCCGGTGCCTTGCGGTGGCCTGGCGTCCCATCCTGAGAATAGCCCTGCCTTATGCCCTGCTTCTACCGGGATAAACTGCTTCCCCCCACGACCCCACACAAGATTAAGCGGACACTGATAACGATGATGACTACGATGACCAACAACGCTTACGGGTGAGCGTGTCGCCTCCTCCGCCTCGTACGTGTGGTAATCGAGCGCCGCCACAAAGTAGCCGGGCTCCACCTGCCCGCACGTGCGCCCGGTCATGTGACTTCGGCAGCGGCACTGCCCGGTGCTCATCGCACACCTGCGGGGGGGCACAGGGGTCACGGATCACCGGGGTCAGGTCTTGCCGAGAGAATCCGTTGCCACGACGCTGGGAGCTTTTTTTCATTTCATCCGAGCGTAACGTCTGCGTTTCGTGATTATGTAATGTCTTCGTCTTTCGAATGGTGATCAATCACGTTTTGCACGATCGTGCTGAGTTTGGTGAGCTGTCTGGCTTCAGGAGTGCCCTGCTTTAATGTCTGAAGTGCTCAAGGCATGTGGCATTAAAGTGCCTTGTTAATGCAAATCCCTACCTTTAATGTTCTAACACAGAGTTTAGAAACACAGAGACTCCAAGTAGTTGTTGCCGGTTGCTCGGCGATTTGTGTGCGCTCAGCAATTGTGGCTTAAATCAAAACCACATCGACACTGTGGGAGACAAAGGCGGCCACGTGTTGTGTTGGCCACACCACCTCCTAACACATCATACCTACACCGTAATGAAGGATAACGGCACTTGGCCCAACAGCCTGTGTAGGATACACGGAGGATCGTTGGATTTGTGTGTGTGTGTGTATATAGGCTGTAATGAACCGTAACTCACTTGTTGTCGATGGCTCCACCATCATCGCACTCGCACACTCTGCACCCGCTCAGGTTGTGTCCCAGGCCCCAGTGTCCCGGCTGCACGTTTTCACAGAGAGAAGAGCAGAAGGGGAAAAAGAAAGACAATTCATAACAAATCCACAGAATCGCAGCAGTTGCCAAAACCTTCCTTCACTTTACAACTATCGGTCAATCCACTGCTGGATAATGCCCTCCCCATGTCGTATTGGGGAATGATGCTCGCTGACCAGATTTCACCATGATTTGCGTGCGTTGATGATGATGATGATGGAGGCCGAGAACTGGTTCAGATATCACACGCCACCGATTGTCAGATGTGACCGGGATTTAAAATCAAGTCTCCGGCTTCACGGCGCAATGTCAAACACGGCAACCTCAATCCCGCATGCGAGAGCACTTTCAATTATATATATATTTATCACATTCTATTCTTGCATATTGCAATACGTTCAGGAGATAAATGCCAATGTCGAGGTCTTCTTTAACTCTCCATTCATGAAGGACATGTGGGCATCGGCCTGTGGATATTATGATACGGTTTATGGTGATTTTTTGATGAATGTCAAACGAGGAGGTGCGATGTTTACAAATATTACTGCCATCACATTAATATATGTAATTCAGGAAAATAAACATGTCTATGGATCGAGTCAAAATCGTCCTTGTAAATAAAAAAATACTCTAAAAATAGGCTTTAACCTCTGTCTGAATTTTTATAGAGAAAAAAATTTCCATCCGTTATCCGATTTTATTTGCAAATGCTATTGCGTCTGAGAGTGTCTAAATAAACCTACACTGCAGGACATGAGTAATAGGGACATTGAGAGTGGGTCTTATTGCAGGTCAGCAAATTACATTTACCTTCAAGCAATACGTTATCTCTCTGTCCTGGGATGGGGACGTTACACTAGGCACAATCAGCCAAACGTGTACATCAAAAAGACACAAATTATCTTTTGACATCACAATTATTTGATATCATCACAGGTGGCCGACTTATTTACTGCACAAATACCTTTTTTTTACAGCCCTTTTTATTTCTATTCGATAATAATTTAAACACCCTGTGCTCCATAGGTGCTGTGTGAGCTTAATATAATAATTCACATCCCTTTGTCAATACAATGCTGGATGAAGGCCTCTCCATTGCCGTGTCAGTCACGGAGATTGTTTAACCATTTTGGTGCTCACTAACAGCATGTTAAGGCTATATAGGGCGGTCTTTGTTGACTATACTAATCGCTGGACAGGCTGTGTGAAGTGTCAAAGGCTGCATATGGTGGCGCCATCGCTCACAGCAAATAACATTTCATCCGTCAACAAGGTGGAATTCGAGTTTTCACATTGTGAAGGTAGTGTTCCCTTTGCAAAACGAACTCCAGACTGGTTTCAACTTAATTTCGTCTCATCAGCAAGGCATCGCCATTAGACCGGTCTTACACATATAGCCTATAGCTATGGGCAAGAGCCATCCGTAAATAACGCTATGCTCAAACACTGAGACCTGATGAGGCGAGACAAATATGCCGTGTGTGATTCGGCCAACTCCCGCACTGTTGTTGTTGTTGCCGGTGTCAACGGCCGGTGTCCAGGTTGACCCGGGTTGGCCGGTTGCCCCCCCCCCAGCGGTGGGGACATTGGAGCCTATTCTCACGGCCGGATGCCCTTCCTGACACCAACCTATTTCAGTCAAAGGATCTTCAGATCGCAATGTGTCTGGAAACCTCTCCCCCAGATCTGTTCACCAAGGGAGACCCTAGCAGGTGACATAACTGCCGGGGAACGTTCATTGCAACACGCAAACAGCCTCCGCCACGATAC
>JAZEWU010000014.1:4131997-4146864 GCA_036362915.1 Geotria australis
GGGGGTCTGCGGAGGTCAGGGGAGGTCAGCGGAGGTGGCGTCACTCACGCACGCAGGCGTCGGTGGCGCTGGCGTCTCGGCGCGGGTCGCGGTAGAAGAAGGTGCTGCAGAGCTCGCAGTTGCGCCCCATGGTGTTGTGGCGGCAGGCCTCGCACACGCCGCCGCTCACGTTCCCCGACGCCTTGTACACGGCCAGGTCGAAGTGGCACTTGTCCGAGTGCTCGTTGCAGTTGCACTCTGTCCCCGCGGCGGAGCCACGCACGCAAGCACACGCAAGCGCGCGCGCAAAGACGAATATTCTCCCGTATAGTTTTAACGAGCTGTAGGGTCATGCGCTGTTAAGCGAGCACCTGTGAAGGCCGGAGCGGTATGCGAGCGGGCGGCAAGCGACGCGCCGGCCGCCTTGATCTCCGTCGCGGTGATATTCGCACACCGTACCAGGTACTCAATTGAGGCCGACTCAACCCAGAGGAGGCCCAGGCCCGGTTTGGAAAATCGTAACTGGTGTTGGCCGAGAGCAGCAATCAAACTCTGGTCGTCGGGTTCGTAGTGCCGCGTGCTAACTACTACACTACCAGACATGCACACATCTGAAATTAAATAATAATATTATAATGCTCCTTATTTATCCAGGTATGTATCACTAGGTATCATGACTCTTTGTCCAGGGTCAAGAATTGGAATGTTTGGCCATTTCCATCCATTAGTGATCGGCTTGTGGGAGAAAAGTGCATTACCTGGAAGAAGAAAAAAGCTCGCACAAAAAAAATCAAGAACAATTTTCAAGAATAATGTGCACGATTTCCATCTCCTGGACACCTCACACAGGCCAGTGGGTTTGGAAACCTCACAAATCTGCACCATTCACCAACCTTGGACGGCAGGCATGCTCCATCGTGCACGGTTAAACTCGAGTCTCTCCCCAGATGTTTTGTTACGACGGCGCTTTTTTTCATGCTAATTGCAACAACAAAAAAAACCCAACCACAATTAAAAGATTAAATTCTCCCTAGCGCGTTACCGTGCGGCCATACACCGCCTGCAATTATGCAGCTTTTCGCGAGCGCTAATCCTTTCACACCTCACCTGGCACGGCGGCCACGGCTCACTAATGGTCCGCAGCCCTCGCAGGTGTTCTCTGGAGACTTTGAAGGATGTATCGATTGCTCGTGATTAATGTGCGGTTTACGGTCGGATGTGGTACGATTCCCGTGCGGGTTGCCCGCCTCCCCCCCCCCGTGCAACCCAGCCCACCGGGGGGAAAACCCAGCCGGGACGCCAACACGGTGACCCCGGCACACGGCATTTGTTTTGCTTCTTGCTCCCGGTTCGGAAATGCCGGCGCTGCGATCTGAACACACGCAACTTATTTTCTTGCCGGGGTCCCGCGTGCAATTTGCCGGGGTTATTTATTTAAGGCACGCGCAACGGGGAACGCCGGCCTCGTGAATCGAGACGATTTTTTTGTTTTGTTTATAGACCTGAACGGCTAATTATTGCTATGTCTGGGAAACGTGACTCCACAGGCTTCACATTTGTAGGTCTGTCCCTGGCGCCCATCCCCGGACCACTTCACGCATCGTCAAGAATACTATATAGTTCCCTAAAGCGATCGCTAGAAAACCCTCGCGCGCAGCTTGCAAATGCCGACCGCCAGATGTGTACTGTTTTTTGAGCAATATTGGCAAGTAAATAAATTCTGAAAAACGCGCTTTCTTTTCGTAAAAAAAACAAACTATCGCATTAATCTCCATAACAGCGCCAAGAGTGTTATAAAACTCGTGCACGTGAGGAGCAAGCGTTCACGTGCCCGAAAGGAGGCTTCCTGGACGGACCAGCACGCCGGCTCGTTCAAACACGCCGCGACGCTCGCTACAAACACCACAACAGGCGTCGTGACTTATCTCGGCCCGTGGAGCGAGCGTCGCAGCTCCGGCATTTTCTCGAGATCTCGGGTTCAGATCCCGTTTGAAGGTCAGCCGAGAACCATCACCGTCTGAACGCGGGTGACTACGCCTACTTATAATAATTGGGACAAATTGGTGTCTCGTACTTTTGCACTCGTGAGACTGCCGTCCCTCGGCGGGCCTCCAGGGCAAGTCGGCGTAGAACTCCTCGCACTGCTCGCAGTTGAGGCCCCGCGTGCGATGCTTGCACACGCACCTCCCGTGAACCTGCAGCGAGCACACGGGCAACGCAGTGTAGTGTCTTAAGGGTTTAGGTCACGTGAAAAGGTTATGCGAGTGTGCCGTAACCGTCGATATGTGTGAGGCGCGGATGTTACCACTGAGCTGATATTTCGGGATAGCCGTGTCACTGAGCCCTCTCCCTCTCTCCCTCGCGTTGAGAGATGCTACGCCAACTAAATACTTTAGTTGCCCACATTCAAATACCACAGTCATTGGCACACTGTGGTGCGACGCCAGCTATACATACGATTTGCAAAGTTTTATTTCCAGCGATGGCGAGCTTCAGTGATGATCAGGCCTTAGTCCAGCACAACATTGACCTTAGATGATGATTCTACTCTATTCTACGGTAACATGTTCAGGAGCAAAATGAAGATGTGTAAGTCTGCTAGCCGGCACTAGAGTTCCGGTTTACTACACGGTCTATAGTTTGGGTTGCATGGCCACAGTTGCGTTGTAGCTTACCTTTAACGGTTAATAGTCATTCCACATTACACGAACCAAAATAATTCACTTAGCAGCAAGCACATCACTTCGGTCGGTTGTGCTCAACCGCTACGATTTTTCTTCGTTACCCTCGACATTATAGATCATCATTAGCAACAGGAATTCCGTGTATCCACGAGAGTTTTCGGAGTCCTCCCGTGTGTACACGGGTCCCGCTCCGTACGTACGCGATCGAAAACACGTGCCGAGCGCACGCAACGACAACGCACCTACGAGCACGAAACGTCGCGGTAAAGTTACGAAAACAAGCAATTATGAAGTCACCTATAACATCAAAAGTTTTCAACGGTTTGAATGCTAAATAAATAGTAACGTCACGCCGCTTATGGGGGGAAGCCAGTGGGTGTCAAAGCGAGTTGGCTGCCGCCGAACACGTGTTCTATGACCGCAGAAAACAGTTTGTACAATGCGTAATTAAAGGGCGGAATGCTCTCCCCTCCCCTAGACTAAACTTTGCCTCAAATCAAACCATTGTTTCTCGGATATATGAGCTCCACGTGAAAGCGAGCCAACCGAGAATCTAATGAAGGGGCCAGTTTCCTTCAAGTAAACTTTGATCAGGTTCTGATGCCATGGTGCATGTTTTTTCCGACGATTTTGTCCAAATTGCGTCGCTTTAGCGAATCGCGGTCGCTTATTGAAAAAAAAAATAGCCGAGCGTCGCGCTGATCTTCAAGCGAGTTTAGCCAAGGCGCGGTGAAATGTCAGGGTAAGGGTGCAGCCCCGCAATGCCTGGTCACGCCACTAAAGGTGGAAGGGGCCTCCACTAGAGGTAGCTCTACAGAGCCCCCGTAGAGGTTGTTTTGCCCACCCTTTACCCCACCATACTCAACCTGCAAATCAAATAAACGGTGGTGTACCGATTAATACTGCTGGGTAGACGGAGTGGGACGGAGAATTTTAAAGAGGTTTCCAACGTTTCATCTGCCGCTCCGGGAGATTCAATCGGCTTCCTCTGGATCGTGCAGCAGTGTTTGCGATCCATTAAACCGCAACAGCATCGTGTATAGAAAGTGTATGAAAGCAGAGTGTGCGCTTTGACGATTGTGCTGAAAAGGTCAGACACTTGGAAGCTCGCATTTGTTTACTAGAAACCGTAATTGAAATAACGGTTCCAAAACCCCTCAGCGTCTATATTACTGTCTCGATAGTTTCCTGTATTCGTAGGCTGTGTCAATAAGGCTGCACCTCGATGTGTAACAAGAGGAGAGACTCGAGCACAATGCTCCGTTTTATTAAGTCAGCTCGGAATGATGGCCCGAGTAATGTTGGACAAAAGGTAAAGGTGCAGACCTGCAAATGCTTGCTCACACCACTCGCTGGCAGAAGATAATCCACGAGAGGAAGTTCTAGAGAAACCCTCTAAATGGTGTTTTGGCCTACTCTTCCACGCGCATCAGACGTCTAGATTATCGGTTGACAGGTTGTTCATCTCAAGAGCTGCTCTTTCGGGATAGCCGTGTCAAGCGCCCCTCCGCTCTCCTTCGCGACGTTTCGCCTCCCACTGATATGAAAACAATGCAACCGTTCATTCGCCCGACGGTGCTTCCAACGCGGGCGACGAAACATCTCAAATCAGAGAGGAGGAACGCTCGACACGGCTAATCCAGAGAAAGACTAGCAACTCGCGAGCAATTCTCTTAGCCATCGAGCTGTGAGAACCTACGTCAATATCCAGGTTATTCACCTGAAATAAACTCTAACGGGAACCACGTGCACATTAACGCTCGTGCGAGCAGCGAGTCGGGATCGCCAAGCAAAACGCCGCGTCAGCCAACGCAACGCGGCTTTGGCAGGCGAGACCAACTTCATTAGCTCGCACATCGAGGCATCCGTGAAAGTCTCGGCGCTGTCCCGCTGAGAGATTTGCGATGCCGTCGCCGGACGCGAGTGTTTCCCATCTTCTGAACATCCTGGCGATTTGCGGACACCGGGCATGAAGCCGGGAGGTCGCGGCTGGGGAACGTTACCGTCCGCGACCGAGCGAGGCCAAGCACGACTCCTGCGCCTTCTGGAGAACAGCAAGGGCCAAGGAATGGGATGCATCTGACACGGCGTCTGCCAGGGGAGACGTACTGAGGAATTATATTCGAGCGCAGGTTCTAGGTTTGATTATTAAACATGAGCACCGGGGAGACCATCGTAGCTGGGATTGGTGCCGGCCTTCATAGAAACAAGAGATTTTGTCAACAATATTTTTTCCCACGTTATATTCTCGGCGTTCTAGTTTACCTTATCAGGCTATGAAATCCTCAAAACCCTCGGTCTTCAAATTCTGCGAGATTATTTTTTTTGAAGTTGCGTTGTCTCTGACCCGTTACGCTGCACGAACATCGCTCCTGCCTCGAATACCCATCACTTAACACCGCAATTGACCTCTCTTCTCTTACAAGGTCACCGAGTAAGGACGTTGTTTATTTATCCAGGAAAGCCTCGCTGATTTTCAACGCGCTCTATTTTCTTAGTAGAGTCTTGCACTGTGGTCTGTGACCTGTTGCTTTTCGAAAGTGCTTTGCTTCACGTCGGAGGAAACATGAACACCCAAATAAATCCACGCATGAGAGGCTAACGCTCAAAAGGTCGCACAGATGGGTTCACAGACAAACTTTCTGTACTCTCCTCTCCTGTCCTCTTTGCAGCAAGCCCCTATCGAGGGAGGCACATCGCAAAATCGCGTCGTGTCCCAAGCCCTAACACACGGAGGTCTTTGTCTCCCTAGTACCATATTGTTGTTTCCACATCGTACAAAAGTACTCATTTAAAGTTGAGTTGACCTAGGGGAGGTCATAATTCGGTTCAAATATCACTCGCCAATTACGTTCGCCCCGAGTCAAAATCGAACTATGCTGGCCAGGATTGTTGCTCAATGTGCTAACCAGCACTCAACGTACGCTCCCACACACACGGACACACGGAACCCGTTGCTAACCAACACAAAAAATACTGCCGTGAAGAAGAGATTACTTCCTGTGTTGCTGTGCGGCCCAGAGGTACACATGTGTGTCTGTGTGCGTGTATACGGGTGATGGCGTAGTTGTGGAGAGAGTGGAGAAGTTCCCATACCTAGGCAGTGTGCTTACGGCTGGCTCCAGTTTAGCAGCGGAGGTCTCGCTCCGAATCAGTCGAGCGGCTTTATCATTTCATCGGCTGCGTAACGCTGTGTGGAAGCTGCCCGGTCTGTCGCTCCGCACGAAGCTCCGGGTTTTCTCAGCCGTGGTCATGCCATCTCTTCTCTATGCCAGCGAAACGTGGACACCCCTGGCAGAACATCTACGCCGGTTGGAAACCTTCCGGCTCGCCTGCCTACGGTCCATCCTGGGTTTAACCAGGCTGGATTGTGTAAGGAGCTCACAAATATTAGAAAGATCTGGACAGAGTCCTATTTGTGAGCTCCTTCGGCAGGCGAGGCTCAGGTGGCTGGGCCATGTAGCCCGCATGCCCAGCCATCGCATGCCCAAGCAACTGCTGTTTGGTCGGATAGAGGGGGCTAAACGGGCGCGGCACGGGCTGGAGAAGAGATGGACCGATGCGGCACAGGAGGATCTGGAGCTGGGTGGACTTGCTGAAAACTGGTACCGGCGGTGTCAAGATCGACCTCTGTGGAGGAGGTTCGTGAAGGACGCTACTGGGCAGTTGGTGGCAGTCGCCCTCCAGCAACAACGGAGGGCGGAGGAGCGACGCTCACAACAGCGAGCCGAGCGCCGAGCGGCCAAAGCACAGCAAGTTGGCACAGTAGGGAGCTCAGGTGGAGCATCTGCCGGTCATCTCAGTCTGGCAGCCCATGACACCTGGGTCTGTCCTGTGACCTCCTGTCGACGAGCCTTCGACACTTCACGTGGCCTCGGGGTGCATGTGGCCTGGCACAGGCGACGTGGTGACGTCACCGCCACTTAGTGGCGAAAGACGGTTGTTTGTTGTATACGGGGAGCGGGGGCTCAGTGGTTATGGGGAGCGGTGGCCCAGTGGTTAGCGCGCTGGGCTACAAACCTGGCGACCAGAGCTCGAATCCCACTCACGGCCAACACCGGTGACGAATTTATGAACCGGTCCTGGGCCTCCCCTTGGTCTACTCAGCTTAAAATGAGTACCGAGTGCAGTGTGTAAACATTGCCACGAGGGAGAGAGGCGGCCGGGCGTGGTGCAGGTCACCCGCCTCTTCACGTGCCGTGTTGACCTTCATAGGTGCTTGCTAACGGCACTTGACTCTACAGTCTATTACGGCTATACGGGGGATCATACAAGGGATCAGAACTAGTCACTGGCCTCTCCTCGGTTGACTCAGCCTTAAATAAGTACTCGATGAGGTGTGTAAACGTCACCACCGGTGAGACAAAGTTGGCCGGCCGTGGTGCTGGCCACCCACCTCCTCGTGCATCATGCCAGCTTTCATAGGGTGCTTCTCGCTAATAGCACTTGCCCCAAAAATATGTAGAAGCTATACGGGTGAAATTTGTATTTTGTATTAACACGTATGTGCATTGTGTTGAACTGGCGTTTCATCCTGGGTGTATCCCTGCCTTGCGCCCTGTGTCTGCCGGAATAGGCTCCGGCTCACCGCGACCCTGTACAGGATTAAGCGGTTTCTGATTATGGATGGATGTATGGACGTATGTGCAAATACGAGCTTGGTAATCTGATAGTGGTGGAGGAGTTTGCATGTTTTAATAAACCCCGGAGCAATGTCGCTTGGAGTCCAGCACTCCTGGTAACAGCTCCCTTAGTGAACAAGGTCTTGGGGGGGGAAGGTTCCAAACAGATCGCGATCCAAAGACCCGTAACATACCATGCCGTCGTGGGAGCGCTGCGTTGGCTCGATGGGCGCGCACTCGCTCGCGTGGCCGTAGCAGAAGCAGGAGCCGCGCACCACCAGCTCGTACAGCGCGTAGTAGTACTTCTGCTTGATCTCGGGCCGCGAGTCCAGCAGGTTGTCGCCCAGCGTGTGCAGCCGCGTCAGGTTGATTCGCAGGTTCGTGATCTTCAGCAGGTCTGCGGGAGGGCGACGGAGGACGGACGGGCGGTGAGCGTTAACGCGAACGCCGGCCGCGCGGAGTTTCACGGTTAGAGAGGCAGAGAGAAAGAGGCGTTCTGCACGGGTTGCGGTTAGTGTTGTTGTTGCTGTTGATGCTCTTTCGGAAAAGCCGTGTCGAGCATCCCTCCTCTGTACTTATGTTGGTGGTCGCGGTTCGATGTACTGCAAGTATGCGACACAACACGTTTAGGCCAAAAGCATTCGGAAACGACTGATGATGCCTCTCACGTGGGAGGCGAAACGTCGTGAAGGAGAGAGAAGCAACACTCGATACGGCTATCATTCCTCCTTAAACCTTTGCGACAAATCTCCCCCCCCCCGCTAGAATAATCATCAATCCTCTAAATTCGTGTTTTTTTAAATGCTTAATTTCTATGCAGGTATATCAACTAATGTTGAAGATGCATCAGGCATATGATGATGCCTCCAACGCGGGAGGCGAAACTATCCACCCAGGATGGATAGTTTATCGATAGATGTTTATTATTACAGCAGAAAAATACCCAGTGAGCTTGCAAGCTCTTTACAGGATTCCTGCGACACAGCAAACACCTGGAATCTCTGGGACGGTTCTGCATGCATGTACACACACGTACGCACGTATGCCCAGCAATAGCTGGTGCTGCGTTGCTTGCAAGAGGCACCCCACTGACCGCAGAGAGGCCATTCCTGGCTGTGTCAGCATTAAACTGCATGCCTGCAGCCCGTAATTGCCCCCTTGGCGTATGTGCCGGGCAGCATCAGGACTGCGCTATTAAGAAATAGGAGCTAATTCACAACAGATTCTCGCACTTGGCACACACATGATGAATAGCAACAATAGCATTTAAACATAATATTGGAAATTGCGTTATTATTTCAGGCGAGCTCGGCTGAAGCACACGGAGCTCATTGGAGTTCTCGCTTCCCAATGACCCTGTCCGTCCATGCACGTCGAGGACTGACCGTAGCATCTGACCCGCACCGCGTCCATCTGACCCACACTGTGTCCGACCACCACAGCGCAGGGCAAAGCGCTCCTATTGCTACTTTCCTCACACCGCTCGACGTTAGAATTCCCCACCAACTTGTCTTTTCTCAAGTACAGGACGTCAACCCATGCTGAAGTCAAACCCGTGTTAATGTGTATCGATTGCACCTTCAAGGCTGCCGTTTTGCGACGGCCACGATGGGGTGTTTAGCAGCTCTGACTTTTAAAAATAACGTTTGTTTTCGTGCTGCCTGGTTTGGGTGGACTAACCGGCCAAAGATCGTGACATGCAGCGAATGGCAACATTTGCGATCGTAGGTTCTCTAACTTCTGTCTCTCTCTATCGTCTCTCCCTCTCTTCGAGAGAGAGAGAGAGGAGACAGTGAAGGCTTAACAACTGCACTTTGTGGCGTTGTGCCCAACACATTATCTTGACGCTGGTAAAACAGTTACAAAAATAAACACTCGCTCACTTTCGTAACCCACTGCAAATGCGTTTTGAATTATTGTATTAAAGCACTGCCTGCATTCACCGTGATGGCAATTAGGTGCGCCCTGGCAGTCTGTGTATCGCTTACCGCGGGAAACACATCTCGGGCCTCCGCCCCTGTTGCTCGCTGGACGAACGGCGAGACATATAGAGTGTGGACTGGCGTCACCATTCACTGCATTGTGGAATGGACTGCCACGCTCTCACTTACAAGCAAGGACTCGTGCTGGATAATGAAACGTGCTCATAGAACACACTCACCCGGCATGCACCCAATGTCGTAAGCTCATCAGGTTTGAGGCCGGTACGTACTTGGATGGGTGATTGAGAATATCTTCACGCAACAGCAGTTGTGGGCTCAGACTGCATGTTGGCCAGTACGTAGCAGTACAGCAATGGATACTTGAATCTGTTAGTTACCCCCTCATGTGCGTGGGTTTTCTGCACGTACTCTGGTTTCCCTCTCTGACAAAGTGTCTTGAGACTCAGCCAAAGCTTTCCTGGGATAACTAACAGGCATTATTATTTGCTATTAGGACCAGCAAAGTGGTTCATTATGGGAATACGTAAGCATGTCTCTTGTTTACAATGGTATTAATTCCAACGGCGTCTTGGATGCATCTATGTGAGCTGCAAGTAATTAGACCAGCGGGCAAGCCTTCTAAATTCCTTCTGAAGCGAATCACGAATTCCAGTATCGTCCAAGCAACAGGGTTGCATTGGGCCACTGGGCAAACCAGGCATTTTCCCAGTAATCTGTCCCTGGAGTTGAACCCACTGCACACTCGACCCCAACTTAAAATCTCAACTTCAGTCATCCAGCTCACGGGATAAATGCCTGGGTTGCCCAGTGGCGCAGTGCACCCCTGCCCGGCCGCGCATAATGAAAACGTCGGAGGAGAGTGTGGAATTGGGGGGGGGCGCACTGACAGCGCACTTGACTGGAGAGACGTCGCAGCAGCCAGCCGTCTATCCCCCAAAACGGACACAATCAATCATCGTTCTCATTCGGTCATTTCTCAATCCGTCACTGGCCACGGCGATACGGTGCCCCGCCACACGTGCCACTTACGCGCCGCCGCGTGTATTCTGGGCGTGAAACGCGACGCCTTTACAGTGTCAATTTGGCGGCGGCCAAAATAGGCTCTCCGCCGGAGAGGCCCCCCTGCCCGCCCGCCCGCGACTCACCCCTGTTGTTTTATGGAAGCGGCTCCCGAGCTGGGTCCGGCGCACTCAGCACATTGCGCGAGAGGAAATCGCTAAAGCATGTGTGCGTGCGCTCGCGTGGGGGGCCCAGCGTTCGCCGCAGCGGGCTCGGTCGTGCGAGTGTCCCGCGACGCGCCGATAACCCGCGATTGTGGTTCGCCGGCGCGCCGCGGGTCTGCGGGAGTCGGCCGGACACCGCGCCTTACTCGGCGTGGAGTGGGCGACAGGCGCGTCGCGATTGAAGGTGTCGCTATGGTGTTGCTTCGGCGGTAGGGTGGCGCGGTGGTAACGCCTGAGCCTCACAGAAAGCAGGTCCTGGGCCGAGTCAATTCTAGTCCTGCCTTGCGCGCCTTTCTCTGCGGAGTTTTTGTGCTCTCCTGTTATGCGTGATTTTTGACCACGTTCTCCGGTTTCCGCCCACAACAACTAAAAACGAATCAATGAATTGGCCAAAACCAACATAATATATAGGATGCAATGTCTGGTGGGTTGGCACCGGCTGACCGTGTGGCTGCTTCCTCTACACCTCTCTTATTTGAAGTACCTTGGGACCTCTAGGTGAAAGTCGTTGAATAAATGTAATAAATTATTATTTCCAGTGGCGCCTGTCGTCGATTTGTCACGCGTTCTGTTTTATATTGTAGAGAGTTGTACAGGAAAATTCCTGTGAAATGTCAGTCTGAGTCACCCACCCACCGCCACTCTCCCCTCTCCCCCCAGCAAAGACTCACTCAACATTTCTCCCACGCATTGCCCAGATTTTTCTTCACTTTTTAAAAAACTGTTTCCAATTCTCGACGCGAAAAAAAATTCAGAGGAATAAGAAGTGACTTTAAAAAGAACAGTATGGAACCCGCCATGACCCTAACAAGGTGAAACATTT
Organism: Geotria australis; assembly: GCA_036362915.1. Lineage (NCBI taxonomy): Eukaryota > Metazoa > Chordata > Hyperoartia > Petromyzontiformes > Geotriidae > Geotria > Geotria australis. The sequence goes on from JAZEWU010000014.1 coordinate 4,143,272, forward strand.
CAGACAAGGTTTTTTGACCTAGGTGGAAGGTGATATGTTGTACATAGCGCTTCATCAATACCACAAGTTCCTGGTTGCTTTCAGTCAAAATCAGAATGTATACAAATACCAGATGTGTTATAAGTAAAATCACTCGGTAAGTGCCGTAGCTCACAGACTGACTTACAAATTGCGTTTCTTATAATGTAGGTATTTACCATAATATACCACCGATTGGCATGCATGAAAAAAACATCAGATTAACAACAAAGAAATCAATTACACGAAAACACAAATCTTAATCTCCAATTGGCTCACGCTTCGTTAAACCAATCCCCAACAAATCAACGCGTCATTCACCTTGTATTGTGTGGCTGTATGGATCCGTGATCTTTATGGCAGGGTCCAGGACTTTAAAGATGACCTGCGGATGTGAATTCACGTACACACACAGATGGGGCATCAATTGGAGATCCCAGTGTGGTCTAAGAGACCCGTTTTCAAGGGGCCCACGATCCGTGGAGCGGGAATCACCGAGGTGAATCGACGACCCGTCACTCCGCAATACGGGAGCACATACAAGCTCGCCGCGGGCCTGCCTGCACACCGCAATGCCCCGCGGTAATACGCACATAATGGCGAGTTTCCAATCGGAAAAAAGTCTGTGTTTGTTGAATTAAAAGGGTAAGGAGACATCCGCTCCTGGCAGTCGTCTATAGAATCCAGTCGGGTCCCATAAGCCAGCTCCGGTCTGAGGTTTGTGTTTCCTTTATGTTTTTATTCCACTTAAAATAATTGGCGTATTCTCCGGATTATAGAATTCTCTGGAAAATAAGAGGCGGCCCAAACTTGAGCCCGGTGTCAATAAAAGTTACACAAATGTGGTGACGCGCAGACATGCGCGCAGCTACCGGATCGTAAGACGCACGCCAACGTCTTCTTTACCATGCAGCCACAGGTCTGAACGTCCGGAGACTATAGGACGCTTTTTTTAAGAACATATCCCTGTAATGTTTGCAGGTGGTTAGTGTAGAGTAAGGAAGGGCTTGCCGACCACGTCACCGGCCAAAGGTTGAAATGGTTTTATCCAACAGGGTAGGGTAAGCCTACAGTTTTACGTTTACTTTAAGTCTCCCGATAAAAAAAACCTCAATATATAGAACACCAAGCATCGGATAACGGAGGCAAAGTGTGCTAGCGTTTACCGGTGACAGAACAAAACACGGACTAAAAACGAGCCGAATAAATGACCACGCCAATGGGAGCGTGAAGGAAGCAATATTAATAAAATAAATAAAGTCCTCGGCCACAAAAAACACCACACGCGTAGCCGTAACGTAACACGAATCCCTATGCAGACATAGTTCTTGTAAAGAATGTATGAACTGATGGTTGCTCTCCCGAGCTGTTCTGTCGGAATAGCCGTGTCGAGCGCTCTCCGGCCATCCCGAAAGAACTGCTCTGAAGAGCAACCATCACGAATCAAGCCGCCAAACCTACATCGGTACACCTATCTACATCAGTACAATGCATGTAATGAAAATAACAGAATTAACATTTTTATTTGAATTCTGCAATCCACCGCATGCAACGCGTCCTCGCTGTTGCGTCTCGAAACAAAAGCTGCCTTCACGGCGCAAGCCGCAGCTGCCGGGCCGGGACGGCGGAGCGCGATGATGGCTCCCCAGCCGACGGCTTCCGTGTGCGGTCGTCAATCAGCCCGCGGGCAGCAGCCACGAAAGCCGCGGCTCGACACGTGTTTCCACTCGCGACGCCCGTTTGCCGCCGGCCGAGCAGGGGGAACGCGCGCGCGAGCAGGTAGGTAAGCGCGCCGCGGTCGGGGCGGGCTCGTTCGGAGGAGAGGAGGGTCATCGCTGCCGCAGGATTGCGGTGATCGTCGCCCTCACCGATGATGTTGATGTTGTTAACGATTGCGATTACGATGCGTCGTGATCGGGCTGCCGTGCGGCGATTCCCTGGTTAAAGTTGATTCGTACGCTCCTGTTACCCGCGTTGAATGGTGCGTTTAGTGGATTTCTTATTCGCGACGTGTGCAAAATATCCAGACCCGTGAAATTTGGGCTCATGCAGTGGACAAGATTTTGTAAAAATCAGAAACAATAAAAAGAAGGTAACAAAAACCTGACAAAAAAAAGTTAATTCTTAAATTGAAACAAGGTCCCAAATCTTGACATTCAGATCACTCAGAAGAGGTAAATCGTTACATCAGTTAACCCCAAAAAGGTGTGAGTCTCAAGACTTTTTCCAAAAAAAGTCGTGCAACTATAACGACAATCCCACTGATGCTCCGACAGATGAACAAGACAACGACGACAAGCGCAATGATGCAGACGTCAACACGCCGGTTGAAAAATCACGAAGACTCGTGGGCAATCCTAGCCATCCAGGCTTGTCACAAACATGTCCCCTCTCCCTGCCTGAATCGCCTCCGTCCCCTCCACACTAGAGGTATCTAAAACAGACACGAACGCTGCGCGTGTACAGTGAACTAATTAACTCACGCGTGCACAAACGCACCCGCTATCCCTGCCCAACAGACCGTGGGCAACGCTGGGCGAAATTATTTCACGGACCAATAACGAAAAACAATAGCTAGGATCGCAGGGGAATATATGACAAACGTACCAAAGATAATCAAAAGTTATGCAAATAGTTTGACACTTTTAGAAATGATAAGCTTGCGCTAAAGGAGCGCGGAACTAGAATTTCACGACAGAAATTCTGGCAAGCGCGAAAGTTTCTTGCAAAAGGAGGACGAAAGGAAAGGTCACTTAGGCTTAGCGCTCCCGTTAAAGCAAAGCGGACTTTGGGGAATAAAACGAGCATCCGGGTTTTGGCACCAAAATTACACGAACGTTTATTTGGACTAAATAACGTCAACGAGAACAAACAATCAACTTGCGGTAATTATTTCGAGTGGCTTCGACAGAGAGAACGGAGCGGGCGAACGCACGGGGGCGGGGACACTCACTTCCCCCTCGGTGGACGGCTCGATGTCGGAGTAGCGCGACTCGCACACCACCTCGTCCACGCGCTGCAGCGCCCGCGTCGCGACTCCCGGGAAGGCCGCCGCGCAGTCGTACGCGAAGTAGCGGTACGGTTTCCACGTCCGCCCGAAATCCGACGAGCGCTCCACCAGCATGGCGGCCGGCCTGAACGTCTGCGGAGACACGGCACACAGACTGAGATCTTCCCCCGCACTCCGAGATGGCCAAATAACTAACGGCATACACGTTAGTTATTTGGCCGAGAACACCATAATATATAGGAAGCAGTGTGTGGCAATATGGTGCCGGCAACACCGCCTGGCTGCCTGCTCCGCCTCTCTGTGCTTTCCTCGCGCCTCTGAGTCCTTCTCTCGTCCAATGAATATTTTCGATTGTTGCTCTTCAGGAGCTGTTCTTTCGGGATGGCCGTGTCACTGAGCGCTCTCCCTCTCTCGCTCACGACGTTTCGCCTCCCACTTTGGAAGCATCATCATGATGCACACACAAGCACACATGTGTACACGTGTGTGCGTGCATGCGCGTGCAACCAGGGATTCACGCCAGCTGGGTCTGTCAGGGTGAGTGATTGTGTAGGGTTGCCACCTG
>JAZEWU010000014.1:4155984-4171167 GCA_036362915.1 Geotria australis
GGGAGGAGGGGTGGGATGAGCGGTGGGGAGCGGTCGACCCCGGGTTTCTAGGTGAGAGTTCAGAATCCCACAAGCGCGTGGTTGCCACTCTGTCGGTCAGTTTGTATTTAAGCTCGAAGGAACTGTTGAGCAGGATTAAGCGGATTAAGCGGTTTCTGAAAATGGATGGATGGAACTGTTGAGCTATGTAGCTCAGTTGTGCAGCGAGGAGGGGTAAGACAGTTACAATAAAGATACAACGTTAAATCAAAACAACTTGATTAAAATATGAAACAGGCGAGCATTTACAAACACTGTAAAATTGCACTAGATAGCACTCGTAATATTTAATCTTCCTGCATCTAATTTTATGGCAATGTTATCGGTGTGGCTAACGTTAATTAGAATGTACATGAGACAATAGTCAATCAACGTGAGTGACGAGCACATTTGATGTGGCCCTAACTTAGTAATTAACCTCATAGTTAACAGCACTAACATCAAAGTATCTCCATACAGTATATAATATACAATAATATATAATAAGTAATACCTTGAGGCCGACCCAGAACACGCTGGAGGGATTATATCTCTCGGCTGACCTGGGAACCCCTGGGAATCCCTCAGGAAGCGTTGGAATCTGTGGCCGAGGAACGGGATGTCTGGTCCACTTTCCTTGGACTGCTGCCACCGCGACCCTCACCAGGACAAGCGCTTTAGAAATTGGACGGATTCAGATATGTGTATCGGTACGTACTGATTAGTACCGGCGGGTGAGTAGGTTAATCTTAAATGGTACTTAGGGGTTTATGGACGGAAACAGGATGACAACACCGCTGGTGAATCAGCGCCGTTCAATGCGCTTGAGTCACCCGAGTGGGTGCATTGAGAACCGAACCCACGTGGTTCGTGCTCATCGACGAGACGATGTGCTGACGAAACGGGCACGTGGATTGTTGACGGGACACACAAACACACACAGTTAAATGTTTACGTTTTAGATAGACAGACGTGTATTATTCCAGCAGAAAAATACCCAATGCGCTTGCAAGCTCTTTACATGATTCATGCGACGCAACAAACACGCGAATTGAGGAAAACAAATATTTTTTAAAAAATCACAAATTCACCGTACTGAATGTTCCGGCCACTTTCGTACGGGACAACCGTACCGGACCGGCTTACTTTTCACCTCTGCAATCCAGAGACCAACAGCAGTTGCAGCTGTCCGGGACTCAGCTCCGGAAAATATCAGACTCCCCCCTCCACGAGGCGGTAGGGTAGTCCGGCTGGGTTTGGGATATATGCGATGTTTGGTAATGGGGCAAGCAAGGAGCTTGGGTTTGATTCCCGGCTCGGGTGCCTTTCTCGTGTGGACTTTCCAAGCTGTCCCCGTGTCGGCGTGGGGTTTCGCCGGGCACTCTGGTTTCCTTCCACAGTCCAAAGACACGCTGCTGTATCGGTTAATTGTCCTGCGGACTAAATTGCCTCCGTTGCCCTTGCGATGGACTGGCGTCCCATTCTAGCCTTGTAATGTCCTCCCTTAACCAACTCCACGCACGGAGTCGGTTACGTTGCAAAGCACAACAGCAACAACAGATGCACCAAGTGTTACACACGCGGGATCGATGCGCGATGTATCGTGATCTTTCAGAATCGATATTGGAACCCACAACCGATTAATCGAGTGGCGCAAATGACGCCGTATCGCCAATGCTCGTGGAACAGTAAATCAATTGCATTGACGCGCCGCTCCTTGGAGAGAGAATGTGGACCATTTAAGGATCTCCTGGGAGATACTACAGGCTTTACGAGACATTGTGGTGGGAGATATGACATCAGCTGATTCGTCACGGCTTATGCCAGGCCTTGTGTGGAGAGCGGTGGCTCAGTGGTTAGCGCGCTGGGCTACAAACCTGGCCACCCGAGTTCGAATCCCATTCACTGCTAACACCAGTGAGGATTATCTGAACCGGCCCTGGGCTTCCCCTAGGTCGACTCAAGCTCAAACGAGCACCAAGTACGGTGTGTAAACATTGCCACTAGGTAGACAAAGGCGGCCGGGCGTGGTGCTGGTCACCCACCCCCTCGTGTGCCGTGTCGACCTTCATAGGTGCTCGCTAACAGCACTTGTCCCTACAGTCTGTTAAGGCTATATAGGGGATCTTTGTCTTTATCTTTGTACTAGGGAGACAAAGGCGGCCAGGTGTGGTATTGTTCACTGTATTGGTGCTCGCTATCAGCACTTGTCCCCAAACTCCGTTATGGGTATATGGGGGATCTCTGGTTTTCTGTGGATTAGGGGAGGGGGGTGTTTGTGTTTGTCGGGGTGCGAGGCTGTGGCGGCGCCTGTGTATGTGTTCGCTTGTTGGCGTACGTGACCACTGGCACGTTTCTCCAGACTGGCACTATTGGAAGGCATTCATCCAGCAGTGGATTGCCAGACCGCTGTAAATGACTTAATCTATCATTCGAGAAAGGGTCATCCATCACGATTGCATTAGCAGTGGTGTACTGTGTGTATGTTCCAGGATGAATGCGCGTTGTGTACAATCCCGTATCTACGTAGGTTTGCACGGCTGTGAACGCCTGAGGATGCCCCCCCAATGCGCGAGGCGAAACGTCGCGAAGGAGAGCGGAGGAGCGCTCGACACGGCTATCCCGAATGAACAGCTTTGGAACGCAATTCTCAATCCTGAATCTATCCCGTAAGCGCGTGTGCGATGATGTCATAATTCCTATCTGCATGTCACGAAGGTGGCATGGAATAGCCTGATGAATAATCACACCGAGTCATCAATAAATTTCTAGACAAACAGCGCTTAAGAAGATCCATTGCAACGTTAAAAGGAGCTCCATTCAAACTCGCGAAATATCACCAAAGCCCCCTTTTACGGGAAGCGGTTTCCGCCGGTTTCAAGAAGACGCTTTCCCGCTCACTGACCATCCACCCCTCCAGCACCCACTGCCGCCCCCTCCAACAAGCACATAGGAATCTGGGACAAAGGTGACTGCAATCATTCATAACATGAGCTCTCGCAGTGCCCCCAAACCACAGCCCGGCACCCCCACCACCTCGACTCAAACACTGACACACATACGCCAAGCTCTCAACTGGGCTGAGACGGCGCCCCGTGGCTTTGTGTCGGGGGTTGGGCTGCTTTTGGTCAATACAAGGGCGGCTCCATCTGCCCTCCCCCTCCCCCACCGCTTCCCGGCAAGCTAACCTTTCCCCCAGTTTCTCAGCCGGGCACCCCTCCTCCAAGACCTGGCACCAAATACCACGATCACCACCGGCCAGCGGCGGCCATCGTCACGTAATAGTCTTGCACGGGGGACAGTGAATCGTACCGTGGGATGGACATTCACCGTGGGATGGACATTGTTGTTCATCATCATCGTCAGAATAATAATATCATTTTATAGAGCGCCTTTCACCCGTGGGTCACAAAGCGCTGCACAAGGGCCGCGGAGAGAACGGCATGTCAACAACGACAGAAAAAAAACAACCGATAAAAAACCAAAGCAACACAAATTAAATTATTAAGGCAGCTTCGAATACACGGAAAGGTCGTGAAACTGGCAATCTTAAGGGCGGCAAAAATCTGCGCGTCGTCACAATATCATCTCGATCATAACCATCTATCATCATGTTTATATCATAATATATAGGAAGCAGTGTGTGGCAATATGTTGGCGCCGGCAAACCGCCTGGTTGCCTTCTCCGCCTCTGCGCTTTCCTCGCGCCTCCGAGTCGTTCTCTCGTCGAATGAGTACCTTCGACAGTGAATGAATATGCGCGCGTTATAAATGGAAAATTACTATTATTATATTGTCACTGAGAAAAAAAACCAGACATCTCTCGACGTTTCGGCAAACTGACCTTAATTAAAAACACCCTGCAAATTTTACGTGCCCACTGACGCAGCAAACGGACAATTGCTAATATGTGCAGATGATTACAATGTTTTAAATGGGCCACTGATTAATGCAAAACCAACTGCAGATGACGTTGGTGTTTGCGTACGATTGTAAATCCCCACAGATGGAGTCTCTGTCGAGGAGCCGCAATGCTCACGTATCTTTATTGCGACGTCGTTTGATCCCAAGGACACGCGCGCAAGACTGGTTTGGCGTTATTTGTGGTTTAGCGTTATTTGAAAAACAATATTTTATCCGAGACAGGGCGTCACGATTAGTGGATATTGGGTCAAGGAAATTCTGACATCCTTCTAGGTCACTGAATATAAATATTATCCATAAGCAGGTCTAAGTCACTCGATATAATCATTATCTATAAGCAGGGCTCAGTTCTCTGTCCCCCACATATACTGTAGTAACGTGATTAATTTGTGATCTTTATATTTGTATTTCTTTTTGGTCAATTCGCGTGTTTGTTGTGTCACTGGAATCCTATACAGAGCTTGCGAGCTCACTGGGTGTTTTCTGCTGTAATAATAAACATCTATCTATCTTTTCTATTCGGAACAAGTCATTCGTTTAAAGTCCCGGGTTTTCTCAGTTACGCATGCAGTCCTCTCGCTTATTCTGTTCACCCCACGCACGACATGTCCCAGATTTTTTCCCTCTGAGGTGGCAACCCTTACTTTCCAGAACCAAAATTATTCAACAGCACGCAAGCAAACTCGGGTCCATTTCGACCATCTGAGTCTAATGAACAGTCCAAACGCGTTTCCATTACATCATCACCACTCAATCATATACGACACTTCTCGTCCTGTACAGATGGCTTCAAGACTCAAGCCCCGTGTCTTGGCCACCTCACCGCCATAAGCCTCCAGTACCTTGCATTCCCAAGCAGTCTCCAAAGCTAAGTACCAACCAGGCTCATCCCTTTATTAAATCACGGATGCTTTACAAATACCTTGCAGACCTAACTCGCCCGGCAGCGAGCAACAAACAGCACGATTGAGGTTAACGTCAGATTTAGCTAATAGACACGGTAATTACTTAGCTAATGTTCAGTTCTGTCCCATTAAAGTGCAGGGGCATGTGGTCCACCCAAGACAAAGATCCCGTGTAGGCTCTAACATATTGTAAAGTCACGTGCTGTCAGCGAGCATCTATAAGGCCAGCACGGCACACCGCGCCCGGCCGCCTTTGTCTCCCTAGTGGCGATGTTGTTACACACCGCAATGTGGTCCACCAGCACCAATTCTGCACACGTGTTGCAGAACGTTCGACAGCAAAGGGGGTCGTCCCATGATCGGGGAACGTCCCCCGCTATTTCTGTTAGGGTTGGGGTTGCTGGAGGAAGGCGAGGAGGGCGCCTTTAGGGTGCTCCGCCCAGTGCTGTGTAGGGGTGGTGGAGGGGAGTGCACAGTCATCAAGCGCTGGGGTATATAAGCCCAGGAAGAGGCATCGTCACTCACTCCAACCGCGGCTGCTCAAAGACCGAACGTGTGTTTGTGCTGAACTGGGTCTGACTTCGCTCGAGCTCAAAGTCCTCGAAGTCCTGCTCAAAGTCCTCGAAGGTGAGATGTGACGTGTGATGTGATAGGGATGTGCACGCGGCCTCAAGGTGCACCTGGCCTGGCACGAGCCCCGTGGTGACGTCGCCGCCACTTAGTGGCGAACGGCAATTGTGATATTCCTGTGTGGGGGGCGGTAGCGGTTTAGCGCGCTGCGCTACGAACCTGGCGACCCGAGTTCGATTCCCGCTCACGAACAACACAAGTGAAGATTTGCCTCAATTAAGTACTTGATATTACGTATAAACATTGGCACTAGGGAGACAAAGGCGGCCGGGCGTGGTGCTGGCCAACCAACACATGACTTTACGGTCTGTTAAGGCTATACGGGGGACCTTTGTCTACGACAGTGGTTTCCAAAGTGTGCGCCGCAGGTAACTCACGGGGCGCAGCGAAATATTCCAAATTTTCGATATATTCCTAATATTTTCTGACTTTGGGCGCCGTGGAAAAAATACTTATACACCTAAGGGCGCCGTGAACCGAGAACGTTTGGGGAACCACTGGTCTACGTAATTCACGCGGCGCGGCGGTTAGCACACTGCGCCACGCGAAGCCGCAGATCTGAGTGAATACCGGTGTTATGGAATTGGGTCAGATTTCCAAAATCCCGGCCACAGCTGTTCCACAACATCATTGGCGAGTGATGTCCGAAGCGGTTTCCGGTCCTCTCCACAGGGTCGACTCGGCCTTAAACGAGTGGCCCGTGAGACCGCGCTGCGTGTAAACATCAGGACGACGCAAACAAAAGGAGCCCGCCTCGTGTCCCGTAACAGGTAATTGGCCAGTCTGTTTAAAGCTATAATTGCTTTCACAAGATGTAGCAATGTCCATAGACACGCGCGATAGAAACTGGTGGAAGAGACGCGTCCAAAGAGCATCGATGTTATGAATAAAACATACCCATGCTGCAATGTATTCTGTTAAGGTGTACGGGGGAGCGGTGGCGCAATGGTTGACGTGCTATTAAGCGGCTCCCCGAATTCGATCGTCATTCTCAGCTATAGCTGACATTTACCAACGCGCATTGACCTGCGTGGTGAAGTATGGCGAAATTAAGCCCTCTCACTATGACCAATACAGTGCTGTACTACAACTCTCAGCAGTACACCGTATATTTCGTGCAAGGCAGCTTGAGGAGGCATTTATGCAGCAGCGGATTGATCATGGCAGACTAGACGCTTGCATGCGTTTTAAATCCGCCATTCTCAACTGGTGGGTCGCGACCCTTCAGTGGGCCGCGAACGCCACCTAGTGGTCATCGTAGCCCATACCCAAGTGGGCTTTGAAGGTGCAAAAGGTTGAGAACGCCCCTCATTTCAATTATACTTAAAATGTAATTTCACCTGCAGGTCAGTGGCATCAGGCGGTCCGAGACACGAGAGGAAAATCCCCGGCGTCGGAGGGAAGACAGGCGGGGAACCGCGGTGACGAACGAACGAATGGCCCTCCCCGCGCTCTGGAAAATGAACACGAGCGTTTTCAGACTCTACCTCATCGGCGCCGTCATCTCTCTGATCACCCTGCTGCTGAGCCTGGCCGACAGAGCCACGCAGACGAGGAGGGACGATGGTGAAGCGGCCGAGGAGGCGGCGGCGGTGAACAGGCGAGAGAGGCCGGGCGAGAAAAAGCAGAGGAAGCGACGCGACTTACGAGCCGTGCCCTGGATAATCCATCACGCCGGAGGGGGGGCCACGCTGCTGATGCGAGGCGGGGGGCCCACGGGACCAGCGCCGACCCGGGCCTCCCGAAGGACTCGAGCCTAATGGGGCCAACCTCGGGGCCGAGAGGACAACCCCAAGCTGGCTTTTTATTTTAACAAACAAATAACCCGGAATGTCTGTGGGTCTCGGGAGCCAAGCAGATTTCTGCACGGTTAGTGTTTTAGGATGGATGGAGAGGCTGAGGACTGACTTAGTCGCCTTGCCTGCGGGATATCAGGCGATGGCAGCGCACTGAGGATTAGTTGAATCTATCTGTGCTGAGTTTTGAGTGTAACCTCACAGTTTTGCGTGAGTGGGATTATTTGGGTGTCCTCGCACACGAAGCCATGCGCTCATCAACTGACCTGTCCAAACAACTCGATGCAGCTACCTCGCCAAGAGGAGTCTTGAGACTCGGCGAGGCTTTCCTGGGTAAATGAAGGGCATTATTAATATAATGCCGTTTATATTCTTATTTCACTCCTCGTAGGTCAAAACTTGAAATGCAATTGCATTGCACTGTGCAAAGTTAGTCCACGTCTGAGAGGCGTTGGATGCCAACTACCTGACGTCTCTAGTACGTATTGTATGGTTAGACCTGCAATTACTTGCTCAATCAACTACTGGTGGAAGTACCTCCAGGTGACGACGATCTAGAGTATAGTTAGTACAAAATATTAACTTTGCACTGAATGAAGAGTTATCTTCACGGCTGATGAGCCCCGCAGGTCATTACGTTAAGGCGGGTTATCGTGAAACGTAACGTGTCTCGGGTTTCGTGTATATTGGTGCTCGTCAGTTGGCCATAGCCGGTCAACGCAATTGCCAAGGTGTTTGATCACACCCGAGTGTTAAATGTGAGGTCACACGACTTTGGGCGTCGTGGGGCCAGATTTTACAAACGCAAAAGATACTGCCACGTGGGAAATGGGTCTAGCAGGATTATTACATGATTAAAGGTGACTGCCCTGGTGAAGCGCATGCAGTGGGTAGGCTACCTCGTGTTTACACAACTTGTGGTGCTGATAGCAGCTCAAATGTGTGTTTTGTGACGCTGCATTGACAGTGGTGCACTAATAAACTCTAGCATTCGTCAATATCACTGCCATAGAAGTTAAAATATCATAGGCGGCGTTTTGGAAATGGTCCTTCTTTATTCATTGCACGAATGAATGTGTGGATGCTACCATCGTGCTTCGAAGAACCGCAAAGAAGAAGACTTGCAATTCGTGTGGAACATTTCACGAGTTGAGTACTCGCAACTTGTGATGGCTCACTCACGTGTTGGTGGGTGGGATTTTGTCCGATTTTGTCGGTGGAAACTTAACCCATCTACCAAGTTTCCGGTGAAGAACATGAGGAATTAACGCGACTGGGGCAAATCAATACGTATTTGATGCTGTTGTCCCACACGGAATTATTATTGCATTCGCAGAGGCCACGACTAACGTCTGGGTTCACGGGTGTTTCACAAGGGTGCCCTCATTATATCCTTACACACATTTTTTTTTAAATGCCTATTTTTTCTGGTGATGGTCACGGCCGATTTATAATCGATTGGATTAATATTGTCAAGTGTCGCAGCTGATTTCACAGGAATGTCCTGATCACAGCTGCGATGGGATATCTGCAAAATTAAAACTGTCACTGAAATGCATTTATTCGACGGAATATAAAGAACTTATTTTAACCTGGAGAAAGGGTATTTCTAGGACGTATGCCATTTGCCAACTAGTTTTTATTTGATTATGTGGTAGTCTTAAAATCCTTGACTTGGACATCTGGTAGCTGTCCAAATCACCACGTTTAGTCGATGTGAATCGAGCCCTTTAACTCATTTCGCACATATTCTTACTATATTTTATCACATTTTCTGTGCAGATTTTAGTTTGTTTCTATTAATGCAACAAGGTGATGAACGTGTAGCTTTATGCTGTTGTTCTTTGTGCCGAACGAACAAATGTCGCACATCACTACTGTATATCATATCATTAACCTGTCTACCTCAATTGTCGTTTAAAGCAATATTTACAATGTTTTTAACCCCCATTTATTAAAACGGCTGCTCTTTAAGACCCTAATGAAGCAGGCATGAATACAAGTGTATAATTTACACCAAAAGCGATACGTGCGCTGTTTACGAATATCTAATACTGGAAGCAAATCGAGACATTGGTACTCACCGTGTTGTGGAATGGACCCTGGTGCAAGCAATTATATGGGGGTGCCCCCTCTTCCACCCTCTTTGTATCCCAGCGCCTGGGTCCTGGTGCAGTGGCACAGCCTGCACACTCGGGTTTACGCCACTTACCGGTACCAGTGTGCAATTTGCCGCGTGTGTCACTTCTAATATAATGCAGCGAGTGTTGTGAATGTGCATCCTGGGATAGACGTGGTTGTATTGTTTCATACCGTACTTGCCAACTATTCATCTCAAGTGTTGTTACTTTATCCATAGTGTTTTAAGGGTTTAGGTCATGTGAAAAAGGTTATGCAAGTGTGGTGCGACAGTCGATATGTTGGAAAAAAACACTTGTTACGGTGCGTTAAAGCGCAACAATAAAAGTATTTACCTATGACAACCACCACTCACAACTGACCTGTTCATTCAATGTCAGTAACCGCTTAATCCTGTACAGGGTTGCGGTGAGCCGGATCCTATCCCGGCAGACAGGGCGCAAGGCAGGGTTATACCCATGTTGGGAGGCCAGTCCATCAGAGCACCGGGGGAAATTTTGTCCGCAGGCCAATTCACCTATGCAGCAGCATGTCTTTGGAATGTGGTAAGAAACCGGAGTGCCCGGCAAAAAACCACGCAGACACGGGGAGAACATGAAAACTCCACACAGAACGGCACCCGAGCCGACATTTGAAACCGAGACATTCTTGCTGTGAGGCGGTTGCGATACTCACCGCGCCACCCCTTACTGACCTATTCACAGGGAATAATTTCAGTGCGAGCAAAACAAACAACAAATATCAACTGCGTACAATTTATTAAGTTCAAAATACGAAACAATAGTGTGTTGAAATGTATGGCTCAAAATGTGGTAAGCCCACTCTCCTGTGTGAGCGCTCCGTGACATTGCTGGGCACGAATATAAAATAATTTAGGACGCGGTGACAAAAAGCACTGAAGGGGGCATCACGTGCATCAACAGCACAAACAACAGGCTATACAAGGAACAGTCTTACGATTTAAAACGCCAATTAACCAACTGGTTTAATACTGTACGGGCAGAAAGTCCCTGTCTTTGAAGCTACTCGGGAGGTAAAGGGGAAGTGTACGGAATTTCCACCCACAAAGTGTCAACTGCATCCGTCACCAAACTTATATTTGCTTTGAATAGCGCGGACGTAAACGCCACCCAGTCGCAGTGTAACGATTTCATGAATTGTCCCGAATTCAGTCACTGAACTGAGTAATTATTTTCTTAAGCCGTATTGAATGTAGCGGCCACTTGTGGCTGTAGGGGAAATCAACTGCACGTATTGCATATAACGTATAGGATTTGACCCGTGTCAACGCACGATTCGGGAGCTTGAGAATCTAAGTGATGCATCGTCACACCTCTTACCAGTCAGTGTGATGAAGCGGGACATTATACCACGTGGCATTACGAGCGTTGCATTATGGAATGAAATGGGAGGACAAACAAGACTTTACTTATGAATTGTATGCTCCACTCTCTCGATACCTTATAACGGTATTAGGCCACCGTCCTGCTCCGATAAGCAGGTCAATGCGATAAAAGTTATAACGTTTCCTTAGAGCAAAATACTCACAATTGATATCACAGCGTTGAATAAATTGAGAGCAATGAACCAGCAAGCCCTGCGAGGCTTTACCAAATGTTATCCGAGACACAGAACTGCAATGAAAACCACATTGAAATAACTGTGCAACGTCCAAACCTACCACCGTCAAAATAAATAATCTGCGTATGAGTAATTAACACGTTGACAACTGGCACATTAACTGCAACTCAAACGTATGAGATGCATTTTTGAAAACAGCATAATAGGAGTCCTCCAATACACACGGAGCTCTCACAATCACCAACAACATTCAATAAACACAATTTCAGGCCCGCACTGTCGCAAAACTGGTGACAGTGGTGGCTACAAATAGGCCACTCAAGCATTTTAGAACCGGTGCGATCCAGTATGCAGAAACAGTAGCTTCCTCTTGAGCCAAGTCGGATTATCGTTGAACGGGTCACAAGCTGTCAGGAGTGGAACAGCAAGTCAGGCAAAGAACCGGCTTTTAACGAGCCATGTGCATTTCTGCATCCCACCGCGAGGTTAATTGTATGGATGGGATATGATTTGCACTGAACCCTGAGTTTCTGCCTAAAGGTGGCAATTATATCGGCGATTCAACGAATTGTAGCGATTCAGGGTCGAGATTCGATTGACGAGTCGATAGCTCTACACTTTGGTGAATGTAGCGGACACTAGCGTCCGCCAGGGTTCATGTGAACCAACCCGTTACATAAAACACACAACTTGGAAAAAAAGAGCGATTCTTCCGCACGTGTTTCCGTGCATGTCCCGTCAGCTTACGGATCAATATTAGCGGATCGATGCACTGTTATACCTCTACTACATGCGGTGCTAAAAGTCTCCCTCCTTCCTGTAATTTGGAAGGGCCCAGTTTTTATGAAGTCCTTTGGGGCTGTGCACACACGGACAAGCGAACAGACTCACACCTGCGAGCACCTTTTTTGCCAGTATACAGATAATGTAAAACATATACAAGGTTTTTCCTTTTCTGCCAATGACGCAAGTGTTAAGTTCTTGAAAAAAACAGCAAATGGACACATTTTTGCAAAGGGTCCAGTTTGCAAGAAGCCATGTGTAGCATCTTGCAAACTGGACAAGTTGAAAAACTGGACCCTTTGCAAACTGGTGTCTATTTGGTGTTGTTTTTAAAGATCTTAACACTTGTCTCATTGCCAGAAAAGGTAAAAACCTTGTATAATTTTACAACAGCCTCACACCTGGTTCATCCATCACAGGACAAGCCGAGCAAACGGCGTTTATAACACAAGGCTGTTCCGTCGTAACAAGGGGCCGGTGTGCGTTTCTAACGTTCGCGATCAACACGCCGGCTTTGAACAGTTAGCGCACTGCAGGCCATAACTCGAGACGGCAAATTTTAAACATGCAAGAGGCATGTAGAATTGCATGACTTGTGCAAATATAAAAAAAACACAACAATGCAGCGTATATATGTTAACTTTAGCTGGTGTAACACTGAACGAAGCTGCTAATTTATTGAAGTTGTCAAATGTCATCAACCGCTCAATTAATTGAATGCTACTGAAAAGTCAAGTTCTAGTTTGACTAAATCTATTAAAGGGATTAAGAGTGACTTTCCGTTTTCTAAGCTTATTATAAAGTCGCAGGATGCTGAGAGATGGCAGAGGCCAAGGGAGGCCTTCATCCAGCAGTGGATTGACCAAAGCCGATGAAGACGAGGTTGACAGTATACATAGTGCAAGGGTAATTTATCCAACTGTATTGCAATTGTAAATGCGTCACTATCGGCTGGCTAGCCGGGAGCTCGCAAACATGTTGGAACTTGTTAATATTCTCCTCACCCCACAAAGATATACATTTGAATACAAAATATATGCCTGGAGATTTTTGCTTTGTAACACAGGATATTGTTGCTTTGCTGTAACTATTCTGCACACTCGTTTCACGTATTTAACTTTCCTCACCTTTCGTCGACATTTTATTTAAAGCTCCATTACGTCTCCGTGTATCCGACCACGGGCCTCCCTCGCTACAAAGAGACATCCGCGTCTCCGCGTGCTCGCCCGCCCGCCCGCCCGCCTCCGAAGAGCGACAAACGCGACTCGGCGAACGGCCGAGCGGCGTTTTTACTCTGCCGTCGCCCCTCCACCGTCGTCTCCGCCGGCCGCCACGGCCTCACCCGGCGCCGCGTCGCCCTGCTCGGCCCCGAACGGCACCGCGAACTGGACGTTCTCCTCGAGGGCGTAGTACACGAGCGCGATGAACATGCACACGGCGACGAAGGTGACCAACCGCACCCACATGGGCACGGCGCTCGCCAGGCCGGAGCCTTTTGCCGCCGCCGCCGACGACGCCGCCGCGGGGACGGTGGCCGTGCTCGGGCCCTGCCCGGCCGGACGGGAGACGGAGTTGCCGAGGCCGGAGAACTTTGACGCCGAGTCCGTCGCAAAGTCGCCCCAGTTGCCCTCAGCGCAGCTACGGATCGGACGGCGTCGGGTGGCGCTGTGGAGACAAAGTGCTCGGTGAGGTGGTCGTCGTCGTTTGTCGTCGAATCATTCGTGTTCAATGTACTTGCTAGATGAAGGCGGCCTCCCTGGTAAAGATGCCACCGTCTCTCTCGCGAACTGACGAGACGAAACGTGGCAACACAGGTCACCGTCGTCATAGCCACGGTCAATCCACTGCCGGATGAATGCCTGTCTTCCGAGCTGGGTGCCTAGCTATACGGGACTTTCCGTGTAACAAATAAACACCGACAGATTGATTCTGTCACCAGCATCATCTATTATCTTTTCCAGTCACAAGTCCTGTTCACGCTCGTTATCTTACGTCAATACGGGGCCTTTAACCTAAACCTGCTCTCTAACTTATGTGTTTCCCTACTTCACCTGTCTTGCAGCACTGACTGCAAACCGGGCAGCCACAGACCTTATAAGGCTACATACCAACACACGGCGTAATTGCTTCCTGCTAGACGTGCGATATCGACCCCTTGCGTGTAAACAGTCAATTTCTAGCGGTGGCGTTTTATTAAAGGAAAGCATTAATATAATTTTAACAACGTGGTCAATGTAGCGCTTCTAGTTCGGCTGCAGCACTCACGGGAAACCCATTGCATGACGTAGCGTACGATTGGAAAATAACCAATTTGCAAACACATGATGGAATGCATGCATCACTGGAATCAAAAACAATTGGATGATGTATCATTACATGTCTAGTCCTACAGTGATTTGGCACCAAGCCATGTCTGTGAAAGCAGACAGTGTGTGTGTGTGGTTAGGCAGTAGCGTGGCGGTTAGCACAGTGTAATAAACCTCAGCTGCGCAAGTTTAATTCCGAGCCAAGGCTAACAGGAGCGGCGAGTGACATCTGAACTGGTCCCAGCCCCCCCACCTGCTTCACCAACTCGCACTGGCCAGCGTGGTGAAGTATGGTCAAACAACCCCCCCATGACAAATTCTCTTTTTAGGGAGACATCCTGCAGTTTAAAATGTGATAAATAACGCAAAGTACGTATTAAGTCCTTTTTTTTTTTAATCCCTGCGAGCCCCTAAACTACAACTGCTGAAAACGAGCGGGTGTTATGTACGGTGACTGAACGGGGGCAGAGTTCACAGACGGCCACACCTCCTCCCGCTGCGTGTGATCGCAAGCTCGTCACGGCCACCGACGGAGGTCGCAGACGAAGTGGGGAAGTTACGAAACGGGCAGTGTGACGTCCCTGGCGGCGGATAATAGTGAGCAAGCCCATTGCTCAGCTCGCACATCGTCACCGATACCTTTGGCACAGTTTGGTACGTGCCCCGATAAGCGTAGGAGGTTGGCACAGCCGCTTGCGGTTACCGGGCACGTGCGCGCTCGCTTGTCGACGCCTCGCCCGTTTACGCTTTAGCGGCAAACGTTGGAAATTACGGTGAATCAACCGGGTCAAGAGTTACGGTGAAAATGTGCCGAGCGAATTATGAGTTGTTGATGGCGCTAGAAATAAAAAACGGGACCACGACGCTAATGACGAAAAGGTGTAACATTATATCTCCCCGGTGAGCTGACGAATTGCCATCATTTGGGGCCATAATTCAACTTGTCGCGTTTGTAAGCCATTCATACATCCATTTTCAGAAATCGCTTAATCCTGTACAGGGTCGCAGTTCTTCTTCTTTGCGATTCTTCGAAGCGCGATGTTAAATTACAGTTTCCCATTTTCTTACACAGCCCCTTGCATTTTCATTGAACTCCGCAAG
>JAZEWU010000014.1:4184077-4196747 GCA_036362915.1 Geotria australis
AGGCTACTTCGAATATACTGAAAGGTCGTGGTCACTTTACTACTACCGGTTAAATTACATCTGTATTAATTACCTGCGCAAACAATAATGTACTCTTAAGCTATTGACTGGCGGAGCGAAATGTCGGGCAGCGTGCCGAACATAGACCTGTAACATGGCAGCGAACGAAACGTACACAACAATTGCCATTCGCCAGTAGATGTCGATGACGCCACCACGGCGCCTGTGCCAGGCCATATGCACCCTGAGGCCACGTGAAGTGTTGAAGGCTCGCCGACAGGCGGTCACGGGACAGGTAAATGGGGCTACCTGACCGAGATGACTGGCAGATGCACCGCCTGTGCTCCCTAATGTGCCAACGTACACAAAAGACAGCTCCCCCGTTGAGCCTTAACAGACTGTAGGGTCTAGTGCCGTTAGCGAGCACCTATGAAGGCCGACAAGGCACACGACCAGCACCACGCCCGTCCGCCTTTGTCTCTCTAGTGGCGATGTTTACACACCGCCTAGTCGACCTCGGAGAGGCCCAGGACCGATTCGGAATATCGTCACTGGCGTTGGCCGCGAGCAGGATTCCAATTCGCTTCGCCAGATTTGTAGCCCAGCGCGCTAACCGCTGAGCTACCGCTCCCCAACATACACACAACCAATAGAAACACACACAACCCATACACAAACAAACAAAGACAAAGATAGCCAACCCATAACTACCACAAGACTACTGCGCCACCAGTGTCGCATCACCACTGTACTCATGGCCCCAGGCTTATCGCCTTATCAATTCACCTCGTTATAATCTCTAGAATAATTAACATTTTACGGATGACGTTGTCACTGCGCCACACGTGTGGCGAGGCGACCTCAGTTCTTGACATTCCCGAACACAAACCGAGTAATATACATACAGTACGGTCACCACCATCTTCATCAGTCGATCCACTGCTGGATGAGCGCGCCGCGCAGGCCCGGATCTGACCATACTTTCCCATGCGGGTCAATGTGGGTGGCCATTGTTGTGCTGCGAGTGCTTAACAATGGATCATGCTGCAATGCCCTACAACCATAGCGCACCTTATCCAACGAGATAACACAAGCCGTGCGGTTATAATCTATGCGATGCGGGCGTAGAATGGGGCGGTCAAAAAGCTTTGAGAACAGGGCCTGGCAAGCCGTGCACTGTAACCCACGTTACGCGCCAACACAAGCAACATTTGATTAGGCTAATTGAATTCCCATATTAACAAATCGCCGATGCGGTTTCAAACCAACTACAAAACGCACGCTACCGTGGCGTGCCTTTTGTTGCACCTGCATTACGCGAATCCACAACAGTTCTCAACACTTTTTGACCGCCCCGGGGCCCCTTTAATGGAGTGTGTCGCCCGCCATTCTCCTCACTCACCCGAGCAGTGGAGAGAGAGCTGGTTTCTCCTGCCAGAAGGAAACTCTTCCTTATCTTCAGTCCCTGTGTATTGTACCAGGAAAGAGCAGCAGCAGCAGCAGCAATGAGACCAAGCAACGAGCGTGCCGACCTCCAGGCCCGGCAGCTTGCAAGTGGAAGCCGGCGGAAGCAAACCCACGTGGCGGCGCTGCTACACTTTTGAACCAAGAGCCATCGCCCTCTGTCTGTTAACAACCCCGATGCTTCCAGTTTCTAATACGTCAAACTCTATTTAATTTGGAAGGAACCGTTAAGCTATGCATGCCTAACAGTTGTCCAGCGGGGAAGGGTAAGCAAGGTACAACATCTCAGTGAACCGGGGGCAATTTAGTCGGGACAATTAACTTAGGTAGCTTGTCTTTGGACTGTGGGAGGAAACCGGAGTACCCGGCGAAAAACCCATGAGTACACGGGGATAACATGCAAACTCCACACAGAAAGGAACCCGAGCCGGGAATCGAACCTGGACAATTCTTGCTTCGAGGCGGCAGTGCTCCTCATAGCGCCATGGTGAGCTCTGATAAGAGTCACTTAGCAGAGTGCCCGTCCTGCGGCCTATTTCAAGCGTGTCACACGTTCTTTTAACCACTTAACGTCAATATATTATGATTACATTGGATAATGTATAAAGCGGCATACCGTGAAAGCTACACCGCAAATAAAGATTGGAAGAGAGCTAAAAAGGGCTGATGGTACTAGTGCACAAGTGAGAATTTAAAGCTGAAAGTGTTTACGTTTCACAATAGTAATCAATATATGGGCGTAAAGATGAGATAAGTCATAAAGCCTTTACACAGAACATACATATCTAGAGTACATATCGCACATAAACACTTGCTCCATTATACGGTACAGCATACACGGCTTACATTTCGATGGATAAGACTCTGACAAAAGCTGTGGCACAACCCCAATGATTATTATTCTCATTACCGTATTCAACGGATCACACACGTTGCGCCGGAAAAATAAGACGCACCCCAAAACCGTGCCCGGTGTCAGGAACGTTTCTGATTCGATCTCCCGGCACGGCAATTGAACAAAGCACAAAAGTTGCACGAATCGAGTCACACGCACAACATTTTTCTACAGTGCCGCATTATAATACGCACTCATAAGTTTCGATTTAAAACACAGCAAGCAATTGCAGAGTCGAACCTTTTCATTCTAGAAGTGATGATGGCCGGCGATCAAGACTAACGGCAGAGCGACAGTCAAAGGATGGCTCGCCTGGGATCACATCCCCTGTGAAGGAGCGATTAATCCATCTAACGTGCAGGCGCAATAGATTGAGGGCTTACTGCTGTTTACCCGCAGCAGTGGTGGTGATGACAACCACACACGTACAACCCTTTGTCATTCCACTGCTGGATGAGGGGCCTCCCACACACTGTGCGGGGCATGTGGGTTTATTTGACCTTACTTCATCAGGCTGGTAAATGTAGATGTAGGTTTTAAGGCAAAGGAGCACATCTTTTAGACGTTTTGCTGCACCGCCCTCTGCTGCCCAATTCGTGCACCTACTGTCCGTGGGTGGCAGCGACTCATCTAAGCACTCACTATATACATCTAGTAGGGCGGCACGGTGGCGTAGTGGGTAGCGCTTCCGCCTCACAGCAAGCAAGTCCCGGGTTCGAATCTAGGCTCGGGGTGCCTTTCTGTGTGGAGTTTGCATGTTCTTCCCGTGTCCGCGTGGGTTTTCGCCGGGCACTCTGGTTTCCTCCCACCGTCCAAAGACATGCTGCCAGGTTAATTGGCGTACTGACTAAATTTCCCCAGGCGCCCTGCGATGGACTGGCGTCCCATCCTTGGTGTTCCCCTGCCTTGCGCCCTGTGTCTGCCGGGATAGGCTCCGGCTCACCGCGAACCTGTACAGGATTACGCGGTTTCTGAAAATGGATGGATGATATATACATCTAAGCTCCAAAAGCTTAGCTTCTGAGATCCGATAAGACGGTGGAATCCCAGCAGTCTGATTATCTATTAGTACAAACAATAGTTCTCCAAAACGTATACAAATACAGCAATTGCAAATGCAGGGTTATCAGTTATATAAAAAAAATCCATCCGTACTACGGGTGTGATTGTGTGAATTTGATCGAGTGAGAGCACGCGTGTGTAATTATTGTGGTGATAGCGCGGGTGTTAGCGCGGAGTCCTAAAACCAGGAAAGCCAAGTTCGATCCCCGCTCACAGTTAATACCAATGATGACTATGTGAAACGGTGCTGGCTCCCGTCTGGGTCGATGGCCTTAAAACGTCAGCATTGAGGAGACAAAGTCGGCCTGGCGTAGTGCTTGTCACCTACCCCTTTGCGTGCCGAGCCTGCCTTAATAGGTGCTCGTTAACACCCCAACTGGATGTCAAACGCTATAATACGGGACATCTTTGCGCATCGCCTGCATAAACAAATTAACTTGAACATGTAATGGAATTGACATTCAAAACCTAATTGCACCCATCAAATTTGCCTTTGCATATTTCTACAGACACGCCTTTCATTTTTGTATTAATTGGATACATGACAGTGTAACTATTACAATCAGCATACAAAGAACAAGTGACAACACACATTCATCAAACATATCTCGCAAGTCTTGGGCAGGTTTGGTTTAATAGTACCATTTGTACATCGTCATCAAACAACAATAACATTATGTAACAGCAATATTACAATAGTAATGCATAACTTGTTCAACACGTCACAAAATATAAAAAACACACATTGGTATCGTTTGTATTAATGTGCAGTGACGTCTGGCTATATACAGCAACCAAAAGAAAACAATGCTACAGTGTTTCTCGATAGTTTTCTCAAAATCCAAGGTT
The DNA here is from genome assembly GCA_036362915.1 of Geotria australis. Taxonomy (NCBI): domain Eukaryota; kingdom Metazoa; phylum Chordata; class Hyperoartia; order Petromyzontiformes; family Geotriidae; genus Geotria; species Geotria australis. The sequence continues at coordinate 4,188,348 of JAZEWU010000014.1, forward strand.
GCTCCGCCGTACCATACCCCCCCAAAACCCGGGACGAGGTATTGCGGATGGGAACCAGGGTTAGGAGTTTTAGCGATCAGGCTTTAACTGAGGATGCTCATGCACAGTGAGTCTGACCATTTAAATGCTAGTCCCAACAGTGTGGAAACTAATGTCGGCGGGAACGTCGGTTCAGACACGGTGCTTTATCCAATACCACTGCACGGGGCAGTTAAGCATAGGCTATACACAGAGCAATTAAGATCTGGCCACCTAGAATCGGCCACAATCTAGAATATACATAAAGCACCCACGTGCATATGGGTACTGGCTGTGCCTGGGCCAGCCTCCACTTGACCTTACAACTGCCAGAGGCTCACTAGTTGTACCTAAACTCAGTGCCAGAAACTGGATAGAATTGGACTAATTCCACGTAACAGGCATAATGTATGGATTTCATTGGCTTTTGTGGCCACATGTAATTGGTGAGGATTGTCATTTTGGCCATATAAAATCAGCAATACTTAGCTCAGTTAGATTCGCTATGCAACCCTCATTCTAGTATACAAATCTCCAACGCCAAAATACCTGTTTAACTCATTTATACGAAGGGAGATTTTAACATGTAAATCACCCACAGGCGAATAATTATTCCTGCAGGATTTATCCAGGGTGGAATTGTAGGATTCAAATATAATCATTGCAAGAACTGCAGCGCTAGTGAGCGCGCACTGCACATGAAATGCACACCCTGTAGCTTATATCAGGTATCGACTTCAAATAACGTATCTTGACAAATGCTGTGAACTGTACAAATTGCTGTTTTTAACCCAAGGTCAAATAGGCAATTTTGCAATTACTGTAAAAAAACACAGCACTAAGATGTATGTATATGCGGAAACACATTTCATGTTGGGTTCATTATCTATTTTTCACAAGGGCTGACGCTAAACGTTGAAGTCCAATTAAGCTCTTGTCACAAAGACAAAACAAGTGGGCTCAGTGGGCTTCGATAACCATTCACTTGTAGTGTGCAGAAGGCTAAAAACAATAAGTTAAAACGCACACCCAACGATGACAACCTCATCAACTTAGGAACACATTATGCTTGACCACCAAGGCCTTCTTGGCCCATTTAGTGCAAATAATAATAATAATAACATCCGTTTGCAGTGAACACTGTAACTTAAGAAACATATGTACATTTTACAAATACAACAGAGCTGGGTTGACAGTTGCCTGTCGCATATTGTCTGCCTGTATTTTGCACGTTTTTTTACGATTCATCACGAGTGTCTGCTGGGGCTGTTTGACCTCTACAGACATTTCTGCGGAATATTAACACCAAGGCTCAGCAAAATATGCGTGCAGCGAGTGCAACCATCAGCATATCATGTGTAGTGCCCCAAAAGGGGAGCTACAAGTGTACCTTTGCCTGTAAAAAATGGCAGGTGTTACATTGCATGAGATAGTACTAAACATCTAGGTAGTTATGTCATCATTACAGTTCAAAACCATTGCAAGAATACACAAACGCCTATCCAAAACAATGAAGTATTTTGATTTATTTTGTAAAATAAATGAAAACATGTGAAACACTGATATCGGTCTCTTGAGATGCTGCAGTATGTATATGCAAACACTTTCAACACTGAGGAGGCAAGAACGTTATTAAAAACAAGAATACAATATCAACGATAATTGCAAAAAAGGTGTGCAGATGCAGTATTAATCTTGCAAGCCTGATTTCCGTCTTTTTTTTAGAGCGATTTACTAATCGGCCTCGTCGTTGCTCCCACAGGAAGCACGCAGCACGTTTTGTCGTCTCGCTTTTTGTGCTCTGCTTTAGGATTTTATCTTCCAAAGCTGAAAGAAATACACGCATGCACATGATTTCCCTGGTGTTGCATTTGCACATTTGATAATAAAATCCATGCAGTGTTCACTTTGATCAGGAAATGACTACAGGACTGTGATATTTACCATATTGAGGTGTGCGACCATGTGGATTTGTCTAAAAAAACTGAAAGACCAACATAATTGGAGAGTAAGCACTTTGATCTCTGTGACATTAACAGTTTTAATTTGTTACTTATTTACACTCAATAACATTAACACGACCTTTTATGTAAAGTTGATAAAAACGCATTTACATCACAATACATACACAGGGCCCTTTCCAGGACAAACCACAACAACATACATGGTGCCCTGTCAGAATTAAAAAAATGTCCTCCCTACGGGTCACTAGTAAGTAAGGAGGTGAAATGGTTGTCTCTCTCTGCATCTATCTATCTAATAATAATTTTACATTTATAACGCGCACATATTAATTCAATGTCGAAGGTATTCATTCGACGAGAGAAGGACTCAGAGGCGCGAGGACAGCGCAGAGAGGCGGACGAAGCCAGGCGGTTTGCCGGCGCCATATTGCCACGCACTGCTTCCTATATATGATGATGTTATCGGCCAAATAATTGTCTATTTGGTGTCTGTTTCTCGGTGTCTGTCTCATCAAGTCTCTTTGTCATATCTTTCTGTGCCACTGTCTGTGTCTAGTCTCGCTTTTTCACCTACGTTGCCGTATCTGTGTGTGTGTCCGCCTCGCTGTTTCTCACCTTTAGGTTGAAGCCCAGGAGGTCGCTGATGACGCCAGAGAAGGCCGACAGTATGACGACGCGCGTGATGTTGTAGAGCATGGGGTTCATGGTGAGGCCGTAGAGCCGGAACGGCGAGTCCAGCTCCTGCAGATGCAGTACAGAGAGCACAAACGGACCTTTATATTAAACCCACTGAGAATTGCTCCCATGAGCTGCTCTTTCGGGAAAGCCGCGTCAAGCAATTCTCCGCTCTCCTTCGCCATGTTTCGCCTCCCATGTTGGAGGCATAATGAGAATAAATTATGCCGTGAAATTATACACTCTATGGCCTTTAGCTCCTTCAAGGCATCAGGCAGAATTCCTTTTATGCCTCTGGGCCTCTTTACCACTATCCATCAATCCATAACTTTCTTCATTGAGGTTTCACCCCTGAGAGTTTGGTCAATCCACACCTTTTTCATTTTCCACATTGTCCTCACAATTTCTTTCTCCTAAACCTGCTATAATACGTCCCCATTACTCTTTCTTTCCATCCAACTGCATTTCTACATTCGAAATCATACCCACATCTCGAAACCTGGTTTGCCCCCTCGGAATATTTCAATGACTGACTTATCTATGAAACATCTTTGTTTTTTATCTTGGTTTACCTTGAGTAGCTTGGTGGCCAGCTTCAATACATTATTCACCAGGTTCAGCTCTTCCTTCTTGTTGGGCTTCTTCTCCATTTTAAGGTACAAGTTAATCTGCAAACAAAGCCAAACGCATCTGATGACAAGCCCAAAAACAGGACCAGTCAAATCGCAAGATCAAAACGTTTCAGGAGAGCAAAGGGCTCCCAAGCATAAGCAGGTGAGTTCAATTCGTGGCTACGGGCGACTGCCCAATCGTTTCCCCAGGGGATGGTAAAATGTGGCATCTGTCACCGGCATCCTACCTGCTCGGTCAGCAGAATGGACGTGTTACTATATTTTTTGTTCGTCTCCGAGCCAAGCGTGACGAAGCGCAACAAGAAGATTCCCAGCGAGAGGCTCCATGCCAGCAGCTCCCAGTTGTAGTGAACGTCGAGGAATGTGCTGTGCCCGTTCAACAGCTGTACACACGCACGAGCAGTGTGTTAAAACAGCAGCCAAACAGCATCATGTTCACACACACCCCAGCTTTTGTCTTATACATGGTGGAAAGTTGATCAGCAACATGTATATGTTCACTTTGAAGCTGGTGTGCTAGTGCATGGCTTAAGAAGCCTGGGAAATATTTGAAATTCTGCCAGTGAATGATCAAAGCGGGCGGTGGTGATCCTAGGTGTTCCATCATTTGAGTTTGGTGCCTAGACGCACAATGTCATTCTTAATTTTCCATCGGTGTAGGAGACGTCCGCACCTGCTGTGCAAAGTTGTAGCGTGATTCAATTCAACACACTCGCTGACACACAGCTTACGGCATAGTGCCCCATGGTGTGGATTCTGTCACGTGCAATTATATCTGTTTTTGTCACGTAATTTGTAATCGCTTTACGATCACTCTCGGGATAATCTGCCCAAGCTGACTTGCACTGCAGGGAGTTTATTATTTGCCACTGATTTGTTTTTTATGTGACAGTTGTATTTGTTGTCATTTATCGATTTAACATGTGGCCCCACTAAATTTTAGCTTGTCTTTTGTAATTTTGTTGACCCAGATCACTCTCATTTACAACAGTGACCTCGGTAATTTTGTTAACCCACTGAAGACACCACGACAGTGGTGTTTAGTTACAAAAAAAACTGAAGAAAATAAAACTTGATTAATAAATGAGAGTAACGCTGACCTGGGCACAGCAGATGAAAACCACGGAGAGCTCTAGCAAGAAGGCAGACGACACGATCACGTCCACCGAACGCTGGGGACCTCGCCTCTATGAGGGGCACCACACATACACAGTGCACGAGTTACAGCCACCCTAATGCCCTGCTGTGGCCGGGATAATCCCAGTTTCATAAAGGCCGTCCCTGGTCTCTGAAAGCCTTGTAAATTGTAATGTCCCAGTTTAAAATATTCTGGCCTCTTGCCCGATTCAGTTGGAGGCAAAAGGCAAGGCTAGTTGAGCTGGGGCTGGCACTGGAGTGGGCAGGGCCTACGAGGCCAATGTCAGAAATAGCCAATTCCAGAATCATAGCTGTCTAAAATATAATTCCTAATGTAAATGAGCATGCGGGGATGAGCCAGGAAACAACTACAATATTTACCATACCGAGTTGTACGACCATTAAAATTCGTAATTTGATTTAACCCTGCATGAGAGGCTCACCTTTAGATATGAGCGCAGTGAGAGCCACATCTTGATGTTTTGAACTTTCTTGAGCCGGAAGTGTGGGATCTCCGACTTGCGTGCTCGTCGGGCCGATGTCAGGTGCCCAAACAGCTTGGCAAACAGATATCGCTGTCCGAGACAAAAAAATACATGCAGGGTCAGGTTTGCAAGATGCATTGGCTTGTACCTCAGTGCAGAGTAGTTTGTTGGACAATTATAATTGATGGTATATTCCATACACGTAAAGTAGTGCATGAGTAAGCTGTTTTACATAACCCACGGGACTCCTAAAACCTATTGTGTACTTGCAATTAAGTATCAAATTAAGTTATTTCCTAACTTCGTGAAATTGTGTCTATATTGGAGTGAAGCATGTTCTTTTCTAGCTTGCCATGGTGGTGACCCGGTGCTTAGCAGCCATGATGTAATTTCGTGAAACTCCTTAACCTGGATTGCGAGACCAAGAGATTCCAGTACATAAAGTGGAATAATGAACCCGTCTGTGCGGACTTGTCAGTATTTTCTCCTCGTATGCATTGTGGGTTTTCTCCAGGTGCTCTATTTTCCACACGCAAACTTCTTCAAATGGAATTGACCAAACATCCCAAAGCAGGACCCTCTTAAAAGAACCTGGCAAATCGTTGGCTCAGTGCATTACACCGTCCACCTAGCGCCATCCCACCCTGCCATGGACTGGTATCACCTCTCTCCGGTCCTCGTGCCCTGACGCGAGCTTGCGAGCTCACTGGGTATTTTTAAAATAATAAACAAATCACCTGCTTGTAGGTCTTCTCTGCGACGGAGAGCATGAAGAAGAGCAGCCAGACGAGGCACACGCGCTGCACGAGGCAGATGATGACGATGGCTGCGGCGGCCGGGCCGGCGCCCAGGCCCAGGCAGCACCAGAGCACATCGAGCGGGGACGCGCTGCTCGCCTGGTCCAGCCCCATGTGCCACAGCAGGCGGAAGGCGAGGGGCAGCGCGCCCAGGAGCAGCGTCACCAGGTTGCTGAACACGTGGTAAACTTGGCCTTGCTTGTACGAGTTCACCTGCCGTGCGCCAAAGGTCACGGGAGTTAGACTACGTTTGTTTCGAGGGTTGTGGGATCGCGGATTAGAGAGCATGCGCAAGTTAGTCTGTAAAAGTGCTGCACTTTCACGATAGCTGTGTGGAGCATTTCTCCTCTCTCCTGATGATGCTTCGAGGCTGACGGTGCCTCCAACGTGGTAGGTGAAACATCGCAAAGGAGAGAGAAGTATCATGAAAAGCCAGGTTTTTATTGAAATGTCTGTACAAAAGGGCCCTTTAAGAATTAAACGCCCGTCACGAGAGAATCGTGCCCTCTGCCTAACGACGGTCTTGCTCGACGTACAATCACTCGTGAAGGTGACGGAGCTGCGGGCACTGGCCTCACCCGGTTCATGATCATGCCGCTGATCTCCAAGACGGACATCTCGGCCTTCTTGCACTCGTTGGCCTCCCACACGATGGCGCTCACGCGCTCCAGCCCAACGGAGGAGCTGCCTGGGAAAAACAGCTGGCTCTGCTGGCAGGGAAACGGTCACCGTGAGAACACAACAAGCACGCACTTTCCAGGGGTGGGGAAGCTACTGCCCACAACTTCAATTCACGTGGCCCGCGGCTACGCTAGGCCTACCACTTTAAAATGGACCACAACGATGTTTATCTGAAACTGCCGGCATCTCAGCCAAACTAATGGACGGAAAAGCTTGAGAGTGACCCTCCTGCAACTGGGAATCCCACCTGCTGAAGACTTCCCTCCTGGCTCAGATGCACCATGGATTCAGTGGAAGACACTCAACCGCCTGAGAACTAGAACGGGACGATCAAAAGATGCTTTGGTCAGATGGGGCTACAAGACCGTCCCAACCACCTGTGAATGTGGAGAAGCAGACCATACTATGGAACACTGCCTTGTCTGTGCTCTACTACCCAACCTCTGCAGCTCAAAAGACCTTGCGGAGTTCAATGAAAATGCAAGGGGCTGTGTAAGAAAATGGGAAACTGTAATTTAACATCGCGCTTCGAAGAATCGCAAAAAAGAAGAAGAGCCAAACTAATCGGGCAACAGAAGGAAATATTTCAAACCTGGAAACACAATTTTAGTGTGCTCAGTTACAGTGCGCAGAGGAAAGCCTCTGTGTGCTTTCCTCGCGCCTCTGAGTGTCTCTCGTCGAATGAATATCTTCGACATTGAATCAATATGTGCCACGCGTTATAAATTGTAAATATTATTATCCTCCACAAACCTCACGAACCCCCTGCACAGAGGTCGATGTGGACACCGCTGGTATCGGTCATCGGCAAGTCCACTCTGCTCCATATCCATACCATAGATAGATAGTTGTATATTATTACAGAATACAAATACCCAGTGAGCTTGCAAGCTCTTTACGGGATTCCTGCATTGAATGAATATCTTCGACATTGAATCAATATGTGCGCGTTATAAATGCAAATTATTATTCCATCCATCCATTTTCAGAAACCGCTTAATCCTGTACAGGGTCGCAATGAGCCGGAGCCTATCCCGGCAGACACAGGGCGCAAGGCAGGGCCATGCCCAGGATGGGACGCCAGTCTATCGCAAGGCAACTGGGGCAATTTACTCAGTAGGCCAATTAACCTCACAGCATGTCTTTGGACGGTGGGAGAAAACCGGAGTGCCCGGCGAAAACCCACGCGGACACGGGGAGAACATGCAAACTCCACACAGAAAGGCATTTGAGGGCCAAATTCGAACCCGGGACCTTCTGGCTGTGAGGCGGCAGTGATACCCACTGCGCCACCGTGCCGCCCGTTAATTATTATCATTATCTCAAACCCGAGAAACGCATCGTCGGGGAGATCTGCGCACGCGCCACCTCCCGGGCAGGGGGGCCGAGCCGCCGGCGCACCTGCTGGAAGGGGTCGTCTCGCGCGCGGGCCAGGCTGGCGGCGCTGGCGGCGGCCGTGTCCTCGCTGTCGGTGGAGCCCGTGGAGCGGCACTCGGTGCCCAGCAGGAGGTCCTCCCACAGCAGCTCCTCCGTCTCCGACTCGGGCCGCGTGCTCTCCGAGTCGTGGCGCGACGTCGTGCAGCTCCGCGAGCTGCAGCTGCCCGACGAGCGCAGCACCTCCTGCTGGCGGCGGCGGAGGAGGAGGGGGGCGGAGGACGGGGCGGAGGGTCGAGCGCGGAGAAACGCGGGTTCGCACACGGAGCGTATGTAAGAACGCGCGTGCGAGACGGTCGAGCTTCGTAACCGAGCGGCGGATGAGGAATGCGATGCATTACGGGGGGGACGTCCGCCGTGTGACGCGTTTAGTTTGCGTGTGGGCGCTAGATCGCTAGAGGTGGCAGCGGCTTCGGGAGACCGTCATCTGATGATGATTATTATGAAATACAAACAAGCACATAAAGGCAAAGATCCTCACTATAGACGATATTGGTCGTTGGGAGAAAGTGTTGGTTAACTAGCATCTACAATCTTCTTCTTTGCGATTCTTCGAAGCGCGATGTTAAATTACAGT
>JAZEWU010000014.1:4199479-4238435 GCA_036362915.1 Geotria australis
TGTCGACCTTCATAGGTGCTCGCTAACGGCACTTGCCCCAACAGTTTGTTAAGGCTATACGGGGGATCTTTGTCTTTGGGGCACCGCCCGTACCTGCTTGCCGTGTCGGTGAGCGTACAGTGCGTTGCCATGTGAGCGAGCCCAGTGAGCGAGTCTACAGGTAGGTGCCACGTGTGTGTGTGAGTGTATGGGGCATCTGCAGCCCATGACACCTGGGTCTGTCCTGTGACCTCCTGTCGGCGAGCCTGTGGCACTTCACGTGGCCTCAAGGTGCGTATGGCCTGGGACAGGCGCCGTGGTGACGTCACCGCCACCTAATGGCGAATGGCGGTTGTTGTTGGGGCACCGCCCGTATGTACCTGCTTGCCATGTGACCCCTGATGAAGGCGTCCCTCCGCGGACAGGGCCTCTACGCGGTGCAAGAGGAGGGGGGCCCCGGCGATGATGTGCCTCGAGGGGGTCCCCGCTTTCCCCTCCAGGCAGATGTAGCCGTTGTCCGTCTCGGTGGACTTCTCCTCGTAGCGCTTCCTTTGCTCCGGCCTGAAATGTGCGAGAGACGTTCCCCAGGACTCGCCGTCGATACGCAGCGCGACGTTGTCGCTTTCGGAAGCGCGGAAATCATTTTTGCGACTTTTGTAAAGTCGCAAAAAGGTACAGAAGTTATAAATATCTTTCACCCCTCCCTCTTAAAAAAGGAGAGTGGTGGCACAATGGTTAGCACTCGAGTTATCAATTTCAGGCCACACCTATATAGTAAATATTTAGTTATATCTGAGCAGGTCCCGGATACCTTCACTAATTAACAAATTTGCTCTGACCAGTATGGTGAAGTATGGTTAAACAACCCCCCTAACTGTTTGGCAAAGCCTTTATCCAACAGTGGACGGTCTATGGGCTATAAATTATATATATAAAGAAACGCATAAAATGTTTAAAACCATTGATAGAGTCACGACCATAAATTTCCTTTGATGAGACAAACAGATACGCGTGCACACGCATATGTTTGCGTGAGAACCACAAGGCATCCATTTGTCTGAAGATTTATAAAAGCCCTGCAGGAAAAGGGAGGTGACAGACATCTGCTAGGCCCTTGCCAAAAACATGGTAATAAGATTGACATTAAAATAAAATAAAAATACTAACCCACAGATAAAAAAAAGTAAATTGTCTAAAAAAACATTTCAAAGGGCCATCACTCTACCGGGATTCTAGAAAAAGGTGGATCATCTACAGCAAATGAGTTGTGTTTTATTCAGTAATAAAGTATTGCTTGGGTTGAAGCTGCCAATTCCAATTTAATGAAATGTAATCATTACGGTTGGCATCATACGCGATCGTTTATTAAAATGTGATTTTGACAGTCTGGGATTCTTGATTCCATTAAGCATGAGATTAGGGCTCTGACTAGTAAGGTTGTAAGGATTCGCCTGCTGCCCCAGAGATTATATGAACAAAATAAATCATTTGTGTCTTGCTTGTTCCATCACATTTTTTCCGTCAGTTTTTCCAGTTATTCTATTATGCATTAGCATTACCATTTACATAACATCTGAATAAACCGTAAATAATCTACTCTAACAATCACGAGTCAATGTACATAATTGCTCGTATTCAAACGACCATTACTCGATTCATCTTCAGCAGCCCAGTGAACAGTACTACTGTACGACTAAAGAGTAAAATTCCGAAAGAATGCGTCCAGATCGAGTGTCACACTCGGTCATATTTGGTTTAAACAGCGAAACGAGTTTTGTCGCTGTTGAACCGCAGCGGCGAAGGAAGAGGACAAGGAGGACAGCGGCACTGACCCGAAGACGTGATGCCTCCCCCACGCGCGCTTCAAGGCCGCTAGGACCCCAGGCCCGTGGCTGCCACCCCCTGATCGCCTGAACTCGTCCTGGTTATCGGTCGTGCTTGAACCACCTCCATCTTTGCCGGCGTCACTCTGCGACGCTTTACGCAATCTCCTGTAGAATTCAGTGGTGGTCAGGGGAGCGGTGGTGGTGGTGGGGTCGGGGGGAGAAGGAAGCGGCATCGCAGAGTCAAAGAGTCTCCTCTTACCACTTTTCCACTGGGACATCTGAGCTGAGCCACGCCAGCACAGGGCCCGCACGTTAAGGGTGGTTTTCCACCGGGTTATTTGCTGGCCCAGAACCAAACTGGGGTGCCACGTTCTGGCTCGGGGGGCCAAACGGGGACAGCAGCGAGGCCGATGATCTGATCATTGCATGTGACGTCACAGCGCCACGTACACGCCACATTGGCTAGTTTGATGCGCGACATCATCAGGACGGTTCAGGTTCTGCGGCGGATCTTCTTTGCGATTCTTCGAAGCGCGATGGTCAGCTTCTGGACATCGTTGTCTTTCAGCTCGGCCTCGAAGTGTTTGGTAGAATTTGCAGGCAATACCAAGTATTACCTGACAGGGATCGCGACGTGAACGCTTCTACCTTGCGGCGGATAACAACACGGTGCCTCCCAGGCGGCATCGTTTATGCTATTTAATTAGCATTTTTTCTCAGATTTTTAAAAACCTTGCTTGTAGAAATGTTTTTTTCCACATTGTAACAATGCCAAATCATTTGCATATCATTCTCATAGTTTATAAATAATTCATCATTACAATTTATAGTAATACAAATTCGACGTGTAATTCGATACGTGTTTTGTAAGCATTTATATTATCATACAAATCGACGCATTGCTGCAAACCGACTGTAAACTTTCCTGAAGAAGCTTCACGCTCCATCGAGTGTGCAATTTAAAGAATGCAGGACTCCAAGTCGGAGTCAAAATGTCTGGTCAGCCTGACAATTCTCCACCAGAACGAAGTGAAACCAAACCAGAGTTTATGCAGCATTGTGCAATTCAGCTTGATGTAACACTGCGCATATTTTTGCAGTGGGAATTAACTGATTGATACATCAAACTTGTAAGCACGTCGAATGTAGATATTTTGTGATGTAGAAAACCGCAGGCCACACGTTACAATCCACTGTTGGATGTGGGAATCTCCACGCTGCATAAGTCCCGGGGATCAATTAACCGACAGTGTGGGTTGGTGAAGACGTGGCCCATAGGCGTGGGAGCACAGAAGTACTATACAACAACAATTAATGTTGCTCCACATAGCAGAGCCCCAGATCTGCCTATAATAACCTGGCAAGCATAGCATTTTCCAATCAAAGCACTATTATCCATGCTAAACCCTAGATCTCATGTGGTTGGGCTATTTCCAGGTGATTGGGTCGCAAGCATAAGGCTCAGCCAAAAGACACCGCAACACCTCTGTGGGAACAGCCGTTTCGCAGGCGGCATACGCAGCGGAGGTGCGACGGCTTTGCCAGGATTCTACTGCCCCCCGCACCAGACCGCTCCCTCACCGTCTCCGCTTGGCTCCGAGGCTGCTCTGTGTCTTGTAGAAGTGAGTCGAGACGATCTGGCAGTGCACGGTGCCCAGCAGCAGCATGAGCCACACGGGGCACAGCACCTCGGTCCACGGTACGTCGTGCTCGCTGGGCCCGCTCACGTACAGCGCAACGGCCAGGGCTGCACGCGCGCAAGCCGGGCACGGGCGTACAATCAACATTGGTCTTGCCCGAGCAGGTTCGACTCCCGCCTCGGGCGCCTTTCTGTGTGGAGTTTGTGTGTTCTCCCCCTGGTCTGCGTGGGGTTCCTCCGGGCTCTCCGGTTTCCTCCCACAACTTGAAAAAAAAATACTCGTTAATTAAATACTCATTTAATATATAGGAAGCAGTGTTTGGCAATATGGCACCGGCAAACCGCCTGGCTGCCTCCTCGCGCCTCCGAGTCGTTCTCTCATGGAATGAGTACCTTCGACAATTAATTAATATGTGCGCGTTATAAATTTAAAATTATTATTATTAACATTGGCCACTGTCGCGGAACGCAGCCCACGCGACCGGTAGCTGCGCGCCTACTTACAGAAATATCAAGAGGTCGCCGAGTGGTTCAGAGGTCAGCTGGCAAAGCTGAGACCCTGGGTTCAACTGCGGGCAGGATGGCTGCGATCGACTTCTCAAGTTAAGCGAAGTCTAGCGGGTTCATGGTCTCGGCCTAGTCGCCAATAACTGCACGAATGACCATCACGTGCAATTTGAATCCGCGCTTAATTTGGCTGAATGTCAGCTTTGAGAATTAAAAATACAACATTGACAGCTGTGTGGCGAACATTATTCTCAGTCAGTGCTGCCCGCAACTGTGTGGAGGATAAGTCACTTGAAAGGATGTGAGAAAAAGTTCTGCGCCATCTGTTTCCTCGAACCATTATGTAATACTTGGTGATGCATTGCTCTGCGACGGTCCTAAATGGATTGTTGGTCTCAGGAGACTTTGTAATGACGTAGGTTTTCATGGCTCGATGTGTGATATTTCTTGAATTAAAAAAATTACGTTCCTTAAAACGAGTTTACTAATCCATACACAAACTCCAAAACAGCCAATATTTAAACATCTTTTGCTCAGACGCCACAAAAAGGCACTGGCACGGACACAGTGAGCGCACGCAAACAGCACCAAAGCCAAGCGCTTATGTCACAAATCACGACGGTAACATCTCTGGCAACGTTTACGACGGATCAAGCCAAGCGGGTAGGCGACAAGCAGGATGCCCCTCTCACACACACCCANGCCTTCCCCCACAACCCAGCCTGCCCGACCCCCACCCAGTTTTACCCTGCAGGATGTAGAGGCCCAGCAGCCACACGTAGATGCCCGCGGAGGTGACCTGGATCCACCAGTGCGAGAAGAAGGGGAAGAGCAGCACGCGCACGATGCCCTTGCGGGTGATGGCCGTCCAGGCGCTCTCCGGCTTGGCTTTGGCGAACGTCGAGCCTGCACGCACACAATTATAATAGTAATTTAACATTTATAACGCACACAGGGTGGCGCAATAGTTAAATCTGCACCTCACAGAAAGAATGGTTTTGCCCGAGCGGCTTTCTGTGTGGAAGTTTGTGTGTTAACCCCCTGTTCTGCGTGGGTTTCCTCCAGGCTCTCCGGTTTCCTCCCACAACTTAAAAAAATGCTCATTAATTAATGGACCGATAACATCCTAATATATAGGAAACAGTGTGTGGCAATATGGCGCCGGCAAAACCGCCTGGCTGCCTCCTCCGTATGCAGGTGCATTACCAATTTGTGCAAGTGAATTAGTTTTCACCACAATAGAATGGCTAATACATTACGTTATTAGTTATTTAATCTTATTTGTGTTTTGCAAAACATGCCTTGCAGCAGCAGGCCCAGAGTGTTTTGGAAAATAGTGGAAGAACATTCATCCATGGCCAAGAATTCATATTCTAGCATAATACTGGTTTGTTCATCAAAACCTGTTTGTTAACTGACATAGCACAAACTCATAAACTTTAAAAAACACATATTTCAGACATGAGGTTAAATCATTTAGCTAGCAGTGCAAACTTATATAATCATATACTGTAGTTTTTTAAATATTTAAATCAAACGTAGAACAATAAAGTACCAAATTTTGTACCTGCGATTTGTCCTTGAAAATGACAGATGTATGCACGACATCGAGTTTAACACTATTCCCATTTTTAAATTGCCTCCACAAGCAGAGCGAAATTACATTTTGTTTCTGAAACGGGAAAGCCTTGCTGAGTCTCAAGACATCTTTTTTATTCCAGTGGGTCATGCACTAGGATGTTTGGCTCATTTCTGTAAACAGTGTTTGCACGTGTGGTAGGAAACTTAAGTACCCAGAGAAAACGGTCAATTATAATGCAGAACACTCAAAGGTCTGTCAAGACAGGTTCGCTAACAGAGGCCTGATTATACTCGTGAGACCAACATGGCTGAAAACGATCCAGAGTTTATTTGCTTAGACAATACTCTTGGGTATGGTTCACCTGGAAATAGTCGTTTGGACTAATAAACATATTTGCATGCGGAGACGCAAAACGAAAGCTTGCTTATATAGTTATTATCCATAATGCACTACAACAATGCATAATGGGTTTGTACTTACCGTACTCGTACTCGTTCCAGCATAAACTTACGTCAAGAAAACTAACGAACAAACAGATGCTGTTGTTGAGCTTTCAAACAAGGAACCCACGCAGCTCTCAGTCACCCCTGAACCCATCAACCGCAAAAATGATGAGGAATCTACAGGTGGAACCAGTACCTCTGACCAGATCGACGTCAATCAGGTCCGGCTTGACGTGCCCACTCTTCTTAGGCTTGTTTCGGAGGCCCTGTGCGTTAACGTGAAAATGCAATTACAGCTCAGGTACTCGCACAGAATATAGCGGATGCTCATGCGCAGTGCAGCAGCATACAGCTGCACACTCCAGTGACCCCACCATTACATGCAGCTATGCCGCCACCTGCTATCACAACATATAATGTGGTCTCAAATAAAATGTTGACATTAAATGATCAGAGCATATCGCATAGGAAGTTGTTTTTATACAGCGGATGTTCAACTTGACGTTTGTAAATACAATTTGACTATTTGTAGTGCTTGACGGTTATGCGCTTAGCTTGTGGTTATGTAATTTTTTTTATCAAGGCTACAAAATATATTGTTAATCGTTAAATTTTCTGAAAATACTGCTGGCATTTACACCCTACCAATAAATCCAAATTGCACTTTTAACTGGAATTGAGCTACATAAGTGAGCCGAATTAATCCAAGCACGTGCCTTACACGCATCATAACATCACCCAATTAATACACCGTAGCATTACACAATTAGTACATGATAACGCATGCAGAAGCCACCAGCGGTGATGTTGGCGAGGGCGGCCAAAGGCAGTCAACGATACATCACTTGAGCTCAGTGCCCTCCGTACAGACCACCAGTGTTCACAATTCCGCCCAGTCGTTGGCCCCCATAAAGTAAGAGGGATGCCCCCTGCGATTGGGTCTCAAGGTTAACGAGCCCAGGCTCTGCCTCTGGGAAAGCGGCCAACTGCATGGTGGCGTGCGAGCGAGTTGGCGCGGTGGGCTGTCGGGGCAGCGCTTGTCAGACGCGGGCAAAAACGCCTTAGTGCGGAGGGCACGGAGCGCGCGCTTCAATCACCTTAATTAACCGCACACCGGCCACGCCTGGTTGCGTGTTTGGAAAAGCCCTCTTGGCTCGTTTGGCTAATTAAGGCAGGTCTTTGGTTCCTCTGCATAATATTATACCCGCTTACGTCCTGCGTATAGTGTGTCTGGTATGTCTACACGCAACTGCTGCGTATACGTAATTCGGTACGTGTAATGTCTACAGTGTTAAGAATCGAATGTCATTTTGACACCTTATACATGCAGGATTGCAAATCAACATTTGCTTTATCCATTCAGACTGGGTTATCTTTCCGTAACAGTGCCGTGTTAAGTTCTAGTGACGGTGGATATTGAATAACACCGATTGCTGGAAGGAATACTGATCTGGCTCTAAAAGAGAACACGATTTGGCTCTTCACAGACTCGTGTCTAACCAATCAGCTGACAATGCGCAGTGCCCATGCATGCTCTTGTTTATGAATAAAGGATGGGTGAGAGGTAAATGAAAACCATGCTATTTCTTTCAGTCACAAATCAACAACCAAATTACAACATGGCAGGGTTATAGCATACGTCAGATTAGTTTGCTTGTTTAAAAATAGAAACGCAGCAGCCTTGGGTTGTGCTTAGAAACAATCGGCTAATTGGCACACACAGTCACGCACTACAATACTCACCAATCTAATAAACTGTATAAAACAAAAGGAATGAGAATTATGTGAACTAAGCATGTAAAGACACAGCAACACAGAGATAAAAATGGAAATGTAACTGTGTAGTAACAAGGGGACAAAAGGAGACACACAGAGGAGGAATTGTACACCAAGCACTAGTATTTTTTTCTTCTTCACTGAATGCATTTGCTACTACAGGACTTCAACTGAAGAATTCAGTCACTTACAAAGAGTTATTTAGAGACTGAAAGAATAGAAATGGACGTTTACACTGAGCAGACTGCCCAAGCTCTGGACGGCATTTATACATTTGACCACTTACACTAGCAGTAAAGCAGTACGACTAGATTTAAGTGCAGTAGTCCCATGGACCACAGCATAATTCATTACCACCCATGGAGGTTATTGTTTAGTGATACCAGTTTCAGTACAAGGCAAAGGAAAGTGGATTTTGTGATAACATGCTTATTAAATGAGGTTATTTCATAATTCACTTTGTGTTGGACTGCTGTCACCGCGACCCTCACCAGGACAAGCGGTTTAGAAAATGGATGGATGGATGGACTTTGTGTTGGTCATTTAAAGATATTAGTACAATTCAAGTTACGCTACGTCTAGTAGTGCCAACAAGTAAAATATCAGGTCCATGGACTAGAGTAGTGGACGTTGACATTTTAATATCAGTTTGGCTCAAGAGCACTCAAAACCTGGGCCAGGTATATGTCTTGCATGTGTCTGGGATTATGTTAAAAAGCAAGCAGCATTGTAATTTTGAGATTGCTTGTGAGCAAGCTTAGCCGGGGCAAGGTGGGCCATTCTGTGCAGTGTAAACACAGCACCGCGACTTCAAAACTGGCCCAGCAAGATCGCTGAGCTGCATGAGCAGCTATGTCGAGGACTGGTGACTTCTCTAACGCGACCCGCACCGTCATCGCGTGCTGCATGGTGGGGATGCTCACAATGAGCAAAGGGTCATTTTCCAAGACCATTATGTGACCGCTGCCTCTGTGACCACGAGCCCCCCGGAGGCACAAACCGCCACGAGTAATACGGGCTGCACAGCTCTGGCAATGAGTGTGTTAAGGCACCCGTGGCTGTTCACATGTGTATAAGTGTCGGGCAACACTAAGCTCATTGTGCTTAGAATTGTGCGGCCGCTTGTCTCATGTGTGATTGTACGTATAACGTTGCATTCAATATGACCGCTCTGATAGACGCACAAACAAATGTTACTTATGCTCTCAGTCTAATGCTCTCATTTTGCTTGGATAAAGACAGCTCGAAAGAACGTCAAAAGGGACATTCTGTGCAATCAACAAACGAGGAGTGGTCACAAAGCGTCCATTCATTCTGTACCTTGATTTCTCTTTGCTCCACAGATTTTTCCCATATTTGCTGGTCGTACGCACCAATCTAGACAACACACACGCAACTGTTACGTTCATTCCGTTCATGTGAACAGGCATAAAATTATACCCGAGCACCAAAAATTAAATTGAACAGATACACAGCGCCTTATTGTTAAACGAGGAAAATTAACAGGTGGAAGTTTCCATTCAAAGAACACAGTTATATAAACCATGTGATTATTAATTAATTCAAATTTTATTTATTAACCAGCCAGGTGGTTCAACGATAGAGCAAGTACCTCGCATTCGGAGGGTTGAGAGTTCGTATCCTTGTTCGGAATTAACTCTGCCCATCATCATTCTTGGGTCGATAATATGAGTACAATTTTTGGATAGTCAACAGAGGTTGCCTTATGGAGAGACTCACCCTCACCATAGGAATATGAAATTTCCACCACTACCTCGAGGCAGGAAACAGGGGATAAGCACTGCCTCAGAGCTCATGTGAGTCAGATATCACTGGCTTATTTGGACTATTTACCCAGAATGCATTATTTAATAACCACCATGCAGTCATTGCTGTTTCAAAATGTGACTTGCTAGAGCTTGCGTTAACATTTGCTTTAACATACGGCCTAGTTTGTTTTCTTTTCAAAATCCATTTCATCATTTTCAAATCGGATTTTCTGATGGTGTACACAACGTATACATTTGCACCGGTGTGAGAAAACGAGTGGAAAGTTTCACGTCACGTTGAAACGACCAGCAAATTCTATGGGATATCTGCGTAAGCGTGGGATAACATTTCAATGCTAAGGCTCAAGACATTCAGAGTAAAACCAGGAATCTACGGATAGCGCCACACACGATGAATACAAAAGTCAAAGCTTGAAAAATAAACCCAACTGTACTTCTTCGGTGACATTCCACAACAGAGGGCCAAGATGACGGTTTTACCCTCTTCGTACCCTGAAATCTCACTCCGGTGAGTATCGCTAGCATGGGGAAGGTCAGGATAAAGGCACCATCACAAGGGAAATCACGAAGGGACCAGCCGACTATTAATTATTCATGGCTGTGTCACTGTATTGAATGTCCAAGCGTCTATTAACTGCCTTCCAATGCCTCTTACGAGTCGGCCAAGGATGTGACAATGGGACGGCCTGTTCACTCCACTGCAGGGCTTGGCACACCGCAACTATGTGTAATGGAAATGTGTGGAAGTTTTAAAAAATATTGAACCTTCTGCCAAAGGTAATGTTCATGTCTTGTGCATGGCTGTGCATTTCTTTCACTGTATTTAGCCTTCTCTGTAGAAATGGTATGGTTAAACCAACAAACACATCACTGTTAAATGGTCTTCACTGCATTAAAAGGAGCATTCACTTCTCTGCAAGCACGCTGCGAATTTCATTTCCAAAAGGTTTCCTGTACCTACTGGGTATTAAGAGTGTAATATTTAAAAATGCATTAACAGCCGTAGCATAAACACGCTTTATTTGCTGCAAAAAAGCTATTCCAGTAAAATTATAGAGCAATTACTACCCTGAATGTGTCTCGCGTTCGAGTCAAGTTTGGAGTAAAAGCAATGGATTAAAGACAACACAGGCTGCGCGTCGTATTTCCAGTGCCCCAAAAATATATCCCGTTACCTCCGACAACACGTTCCATTTGACATCATTCCCCTGCCCTTAGATAACGCATTACCGAGTCTTTGCTTGGCATGGCTTGCTCACCTCAAGGTTAGACAGCTCACCTGACTACCCCCTGCAGAATTGCGATCAGGTAAGGCGCAGAGCGTTGGTTAAAAATAGCGCCGGATTCTTACTGCGCACTTAAGGCTGAGCGTGAGCAATCGCAATGCACGACCACGTACACACGAAACACAGGAGCTTTGTGAAAGGAGGGTGTCATGTCGGGACATTGGCAGCCTGACCGCGCCGCACTGGTAAATGATATGCGGAGCAGGTGTTTCTCTTCGAAGGCTTAAATCATTTATGATCTCGTTAAGGGTATTTGCATTTCCACTTCCGATGCATAATAACATCGCTACAAAATTACATTTAATACAGGTGTTCTGTTCCCCGTGGGCAGAACTGCAAACATGGCCCAGATAGTCCCCGGGTATTCCACTGTGCCACCTGCCCCGTGAGGACAGAGTTGATGGGCGAGTTGCTAATAAAAATAAACATTAATCTGCGAGGCAAGCATGTTTTCTTACAAGAAATTCGGCTGGCCAGACCGTGCCTGTTTGAGCATGTCGTGCGTTAAAACTCTAGCATTCAGTCACGCTAATTCTTAAACTCGCTGGCCATGTGAAATTACATTGAAACAATAATCAACATCTGCTGCCAAACGTAATGTAATACAAATATGCTTGAGACGCATGGGTTACCCTTGGATTTTAGACTGTCTAATTTTGTAATTTAAAGTCTACTGTAAGGCATTATGCACCAACTGTAGATGCCCAAAACTACGAAAGGAAATGTTTTAGAAACCAATAGGCAGGAAGAGGAAATTGACTGTGGTACACTCAATACTGAATACCCAACCACAAACAAGTGTTTCAAGAAATATCACCCAAACTCAGAAACGGCACAAACATCCACCACTGGCAATTTATCAAAAGTCAAGTAGCACGAAAATGAGGACTTCATCTGGCAGATATAAATTTAGCATCGTGATAGGAACTAGCATACCTACATATTTTGTAAAACAAAGCATTTTAAATCTAAATCTCAACAAAAAAAGCACCCACCAACAGTAACTCAACACACCTCGCAGTGTGAACATCAGACAGTGGCAATATACAACACAACTGGTCGTATATGCGCAACGCACTCGAATAGAACAGAAAAGGAAAAGCAAGAGCCATAAGCGACGTGCAGCGCTTTCAAACACGTGTCCTGAGATTACCGAGCTGGCTTCTCAGATTGTTTTTTCATTCCGAGACCCCCCTGTTTCGCAGCTGGAAAACTCATCCACGTATACGTAGTGTGGTGGGGTGGCGTGCAGTATCGAGCAGCTGACTCTTGTAGCGATGACCAAGGGAGTGGTGGTGATATCAAAGTACAGACATCTTAACCTTGAGACCTGAGAGATGTGTACGAGCAATTCTGACAACTGACCGCTTCGGTCGTCATTGTGTTTCAGTTTTAGTTATTTGCGATCCCCATTTGCGGACTGCATAATAATAATCGAAGAATTTAATTCTGAACACATGGATTAGGGAACATGTGGATATTGATGACATGAATCTGTGAAGAAAAGTGAGTGGGCTTAGGCGGGACTTGTCGTGAGAAGGGATGATCAATGATTGTTCAACACTAATGATGGGTGTAGCAGTCGAGGAATGGAACGCGTCGGCAGAGAGTACGTCCATCAAAGAGATGGAGCGACGAATTCAGCTCATGTGCATGAGCCAGGTAGATTTTTATCTCAAAAAGACCATGAGAGATGCTGGGGGGGTTGGGGAGGTGGTCATCCAGCAGTGGATTGACCACGACCGATGGCAATACGCGAGTTGCGTATTGTCATCAGTCGTCTTGACGAATGTGGGATTACCGCTTGCGCGTTCAAACGCAACCGTACGAACAATCGCCGCCGTGCGCTGTTTACGAACGCTTGTCTTACTGCCGTGTCGATAAGTTTACAGAGAACGTGAGTGAATGACAGGGGATGCCAGTTCGCTTACCTTTTTCTGATACCAAGCAATGGCGTCTGCAGCTCTTGTTGCCATCTGAAGCCCCCAGTCAGAACTCCCGCATTTTACACTGCCGGCAAGAGCAAGGGCTCGCAAAGTCAACGTCCGAACGCGCTCGCAGACCGATCCACGAAACTCGCACGCACGCTTTAAAGAGGACACGTGTACAAATATACAATTCGTGTTTATGTGCGTATGAAATATAGACGTACATTTTATAGCAACACCTACCATTCAAAGCAAATATATTACAGCAAACTTCACGATAGCGTAATTAATATAGCGCACGGGGATTACTGACCGTATTATATAATGTACCGCATAAGTGTGCGGTATGACATAATTCACCGAGTATTGACGAGGTATGTATACGGCATTACCGTGCAACTGCAATGCCTGAAGCACATGCACTTATGGTGCAGTTTCGGCAGCGGTAAACATGACACACCAGAAAACTCACGGAGAAGATCAGGCGCTGTGCCTCACGCGCCCAGTGGCATTTGAGGCAGCGCGTTTTGCTGCACGGCTATATATATCAAGGCGACACGGCCACGCAGCAAGCTTGTCAGTGCCCAACCATTGGTTAATGCCTGCACCCATACTTACATTCATTAGCACCACGCCGTGACGTCTGTTCCATAGTGTAGTGCGTGCAAGTGTGTAATCCTTTTTTTTATATAATTTTTAATCGACGGGCAGAACCGTCGCAGCAGATCCACACGGACATGGCACTGAACGACGAGTGTAATCCTTAACGCTGAACGTTTGACGAACGTAGCTCAGCCATCGTTTTTAAAACGACTAATTTAAATGCCACGCACGCATTGCGAATGCACGCACGTTATTTAAGCGGACGGATTTGAAACGCAAACTTCTTACCTCTGTTGTATCCGCCTTCCAAATGTTCTCAGCTGCAACGAGAGAAGAGCACAGTGAGTAGGATCGGTGCGATACGCTGTCGCTAGAGAACCTTGCTCGGCCCACGGTGAAACCAGCGGGCGAGCGGTCGGTCGGGCGCGGCAAAGCGACGGAGCCAACCGTGCCAAGTCACAGCGGCGATCCGAGTTGGCAGCGGCAAGAAAACGGTCGTCCGACGGAAAATGTCAGCCGTAAGGAATCGCGGAACATGTGATGCAATCACATCACCGCAAAAAAACCTGGTCTCAAGACACGGATAAATACGCACGTGTGTTGCATGCGGTGTGTGTGTGGCCAGTGGTGGTGTGGCAATTTGCGCGCTGCGCTAGAAATCCAGCAACCCGAGTTCTATTCTCGGTCACGGCCAACACCAGTGCCGATTTTTTTAAACTGGCACTGGGCCTCCCCTAAGTCGAATCGGCCTCAAATGAGTACCTCGTGTAAACATCGCAACTGGGGAGACAAAGGCGACCGGGAGTGCTGGCTTTTATAGGTGCTCGCTAACAACAGTAGACCCTATAGTCTGTTAAAGCTATATGGGGATATTTGTTACCAAAACGACCAGGCTCACTTTCCAATGTGGCTAAAGTGGAAACTACAGACATGCACGATGCAATAATACTGCATGAAGGTCTAATCATTAACAATTAACGTTTTAAAAAACGCGCTTTCCACAAGATTTTTGAAAAAATAGCAACGCGTTAACTGTTAATGAGTAACAACAATGCAAGACAAGTTTTACTTGTCGATGGGACCTGGTTTTTTTTCACAATGTAAGTTTTTTTCCCCGCCACAAGTTAAAAATGAACTCTTCGAGCTACTGACGTGCAGAGTGAAACAACTCCAAGAATGTTTTCTGTATTTTTTTCTGTCACTGAATCCGCCAACAGTTAAACGCATCCTCTAACGATTTTTGGTTATGGGGTTGTTTTCACCATACTTCACCACACTGGTCAGTCGGGGGGCGGGTGAAGGGCAAGATTGATGTTATTATCCGTGGGCTGGAAAGTTAAGACGGCTCGTGGGGTTCAAAGCCCAGCACGCCAACACAAGTGTCCCTCTGCTCCAGCCTCTTGTTGTAACATGTTCATGGAAAATATAACTCATCGCGGCAGGAGATGCGGTCGTTTGAATAGGCTTTGAAAGAGGATCCACCAAAATAACGTAAAAAGACCACCGGCCACACAGCTGTACACCCATCTTCCCGTTCTTTGCATGGCAGAAATCCCGCTTACAGAGCTTGCAAACTCATTTGGGTGTTGTTCAGCTGTAATAATAAACATCTATCTATCTATCACACATGACCGTGTTTTTCAGACACTGTGTCCTGTGTTGCCGTTCTTGGTGTTACCGTGGTGCTAACAGGACACGGCGCGGCTGGCTATTTTAGTGAGGGTGAACTACACCCTCGTTAATAATCGTGAAGCTTGTGTTGCCGATAAAAAAAAACTGACTGGATAGCGGCCGCGGGGTTAGGACTTGTGGCACGGTGAAGTTTTTTTTCACATCAAAGTTAGGACAGCTCGCTAACGCAGTCGGTTCCCGAAACAACATCCTACGAAAACTGGTCAACTCCAAATGGGGAGCCACAGCACACACATTAAGATCTACTGCTCTGGCTTTGTGCTATTCCTCTGCGGAGTATGCATGTCCTGTCTGGGAGAGGTCAACCCATGCCAATAAACTTGACCCGGCATTGAACAACACCTGCCGCCTGATCACTGGCTGCTTGAAACCCACACACACAAACAACCTGTACCTCCTCGCTGGCATTGCCCCTGCTGATATCAGACGGGAAGTGGCCAGTCGAGTCGAGATGACAAAGGCTACTAGCGATGAACGCCACCTCCTTCATGGACGTCAACCCCCGGCCCAACGACTGAAGTCAAGAAAAAGCTTCCTCAGCCATGTGCAGCCCCTAACAACATCTCGAGGGGAAGCCAGACTCCAGCTCTGGACGGAAAAGCTTGAGAGTGACCCTCCTGCAACTGGCATGGGAATCCCACCTGCTAAAGACTTCCCTCCTGGCTCAGATGCACCATGGATTCAGTGGAAGACACTCAACCGCCTGAGAACTAGAACGGGACGATCAAAAGATGCTTTGGTCAGATGGGGCTACAAGACCGGCCCAACCACCTGGGAATGTGGAGAAGCAGACCATACTATGGAACACTGCCTTGTCTGGGCTCTACTACCGGACCTCTGCAGCTCAAAAGACCTTGCGGAGTTCAATGAAAATGCAAGGGGCTGTGTAAGAAAATGGGAAACTGTAATTTGACCATCGCGCTGCTTCGAAGAATCGCTAAGAAGAAGAACGCAGTAATGTACTTCATCAAAAGTCATGAACTATCCACTGCTGGATGAAGGCACCTCGAAGCCGTCACCATTTCTCACGGTCCGTCGATGCAACAAACAGTGTGCTTATAGTGAGGGAAAAAACCAACCAATTAAATGCGGAAGCACGGGGGTAAACATGAGCGTAAACGATGTAATTACGATGTATCTTATTGATCAATAACACAATTTTACGTACAGTACTATAACTATTTCCATATCATGTGCACAATCATGCTTAAACTTTCGGGGGCAGAATTGAAAAAGTGTAAACTTGCACGGGCTCTCTGTGGCTCAGAACTCGTGAGATATCCGTTACGCTGTTCCACCAGATCTCTTCCCATGATTTCATAACACGAGAATACGTAAAAATACACTGTGACGTTACAAGCGGCCTTCTCTGTATAAGTAAACACTGTAACAGTTAGCAGATGCACTGTAACAGCAGGGCACTGCAAGCAGATACATCACGACTTTCTCTGGCTGAATGCAAAACAAAAGGGATGGAATTGTTTAGTGACTAAAATAGAGTCTTCCGCTCAGGATACATGCATCAAATGTTGGGTATAAGAACCTATGATTTCATCGTCGTAAGTGTGTCTATATTTATATCACTAGAGATTCCCCGCCTATTAACCAAACCGACCCGCATTGCAGCCACTCTTGTCAGATCTCGGAAGCAAAGCGTGTTTGCGGGTTGCACCGTGCTTGGATAGGCTGACGTGACTACAAGATGAGCTTCAGTTTGCAGTGCAGGGAAATGGACTGGCGTCCTATCCTGCGTATAGTCCTGCCCTTCACCCTGTGTCTGCCGGGATAGGCTCCGGCTCACCGCAACCCTGTATAGGATTATGCTCCCATTCGCAAACCCGAACTGACCGTCGTAGTGAAGGATGGTTAAATATCCTCTACGACTCACGCGAAGAGCGTATTCAGCAGTGGGTTGACAAGGCTGCAATTGCAAAATGTAAATTCTGCAGATTAATTTCACTCCGGATTGATTCTACGTGTACGGCAGTAAAAACGATTCACGAATCTAATCCTTCAGCCCTGAGCCATGATAATTAAATCGTGGAAAAATTAATAGTTGAATTCTTAGAAAACAATATATAACTCTTGTGTTGATATTCAGATGCATGCCTGAATAATTATGCTCGGATTTACACTTGATTAACAATAATTGGTTTTGGACCGCACCACTCATGCAAATGCATCACAAAATGCTGGCCAGTCTGCAAACACCGAGCTGCGTGCATTAAGATGTTTTCAACCAATTAATGTGTATCTACATGTGGGAGGAACCCAGAGCATCTGGAGAAAACCCCCGGTTGTGAGTGGGGCAATATTATCCCATACAAGTAATACTTGGTATTACCTGCGAATTCTACCGAACACTTCGAAGCCGAGCCGAAAGACAACGATGTCCAGAAGCTAACCATCGTGCTTCGAAGAATCGCAAAGAAGAAGATCCCATACAGAGAGAGGGCAGATGCTATTCGTCCACATTTGCTGCACCACCTTCGCCGAAGAAAAGGGAGTCTCGTAAGATTTGTGCGATCCACCAACCCTTGCCTGGAGTAGAGGCGTGTGCCACCACTGCCTAACCGGCACGTCTCCACCGTAACTGCGTCCAAGCAAGCCATCATCATACCCGTACAATGATGGTTGCTCTTCACAGCTGTTCTTTCGGGATAGCCGTGTCGAGCGATCTCCCTCGCGACGTTTCGCCTCCCACGTTGGAAGCATCATCAGGCGTCGGAGGCAATACCGAAAGAACAGCTCTGCAGGGCAACCATCATGAATCGAGCCGTGAAAACCTACATCAGTTCATACCCGTATAATTGAAATATTTCACGCATTGCGATGTGTAGACCAATCCAGAGGGAGCGTTTAAATGTATTTAACAGGTAACGAAGTTGTCACTTTAGCTTCACACGTTCAATGCCCGTAACCTTGCCTTGTCGTTCATTGAAATAGATTCCTCATTAACTCTGTTACGTTGGGAAAATCTGCAATGGGAATTGACGTTCAGTAAGTACTGCTGCAAAACGGTCATGTATAGCTCAACAGGTAGATGTACAATATACTGAGAGTGTATTTGTACTTTGCTAGAGCCCGAAAATGTAACTGCTCAAGTATAACCGAATTGGTTTCTTAAAACACTATTTGAAATGGCCGTAAATAAGCACACTGAGTAAATAGTCTTGTAACTCGACCAGAAAAAAAAATCTCCACTTCTTATATGAAAAATCAACAGTCTTGCAAAATGAAAAGGTATGTGCACAAAAATGTAAGAAATGTGATCTTAGTGGCTCTCACCTGGTTTAAAAATGGAAACGTTCTTCTTCTTTGCGATTCTTCGAAGCACTATGGTCCGCTTCTGGACATCGTTGTCTTTCAGCTCGGCCTCGAAGTGTTTGGTAGAATTCGCAGGCAATACCAAAGTATTACCTGACAGGGACCGCGACGTGAACGCTTCTACCTTGACCCCCAATGTAAACGTTAGAAGCGCACTATAATCGGATGACAAAATGCACATTACTGCCATCTATTAGGAGGCACTGGAATTGCAACATCACGAATTCACGTGAAAATGAATAAAGACATCACCGACCAAAATAAACATAAGATCCACAGTACACTGACAGCTATATTGCTAGACTAGCCAACTGGTTAAATAAAGGACTGGACACATTCAGTTTTAATTGTTTGTCAGTGTTTGCAAATTGGTTAAACAGGCATTCGTTCAATTACAATGTGCTGTGAAACTGGCTGCATAAAGCCAATCTCAAAATCGGGTCTCACCTGATTAAAGGATAAGGATAGATTCAAATTCAAGAAGCTAGCCACTTGATTATAATGAACAATACCAGTAGGGAATCACCTGGTCAAAAACGGGCACAAAACACCTGAGAACCCGGCCACTCTTACAAATGCGCCTATCCTGGTGTCTAGAGTTCTCACCTGGTTAAACACAAAACACTTTACCTGGTTAGAGTCGCACCCTTTAATAGGCGATGCAATAACCCATTGCTAATGCTGACTAAATACGCCTACGTGGTTATATGAAAACCACAAGATAATGATTAATCACCTCGATTAAGGGCACCGATCCCAGTGGGTTATCGTAACTTGGTTACAAATAGCCCATCAATCTCAACGGTTTAAGGACAATAACTCATGAATAAAATAATCACTTGGTCAGACGGGGCCTTCGACTGCTCAAATAGAGACCGCTAATCACCTAAAGGGCGCTAATCAAGAAAACAAAGCGCGTTTGTGAAATACCACGTTGGCAAGACGTGGTGCAAAAAGCACAAGCAAAACAAACGGAACAATTCCGTCAATAACACCGGCACCCAAGGGGAAACACGCAGTACAGTATATTTAGTCATATTGGACTGAAGGTGTCCGTGTCCTTCTACGGGAGTGTTATTGACGAATGCTGTGTTGGTTTCAGCGTAAAGGTCACCGCGCGGTTAACTAACGGCCCACCACTTAGTAGTCCAATGCCTACGACCCAGCCGCATCCCGCAAGCTCAGCAGCGTTCAGCCTGGACGGGCGCCCAAGACAAGACAAAGATCCCCCGTATAGCCTTAACAGACCGTAGGGTCAAGTGCGGTGAGCGAGCCCCTATGATGGTCGACACAGCACACGAGGAGGTGGGTGACCAGCACCACGTCCCGGCCGCCTTTGTCTCCCAAGTGGCAATGTCTTACACACCGCACTAGGTACTAATTTGAGGCTGAGTCGACCTCGGGGAGGGCCCAGGACCGGTTCAGAAAATCGTCACGCGTGTTGGCCCGTGAGCGAGATTCGAACTCGGGTCATAGCCAGGTTTGTAGCCCAGCGCGCTAACCACTGAGCTACCGCTCCCCCCAGGACGGGCGCCCACCACCATACACACCGGCTTACTCTAGGCTGCTGTACTGCACTGTTGTACTACACTTCTGCGCTGCCGAATCTCTCCACAACCAGCCCACCGCCACTCGCCTTCACCAACCCGCAGTGACCGGCGTGGTGAAGTATGGTCAGGCAACCACAGCGTTACAACCACAGCGTCACCTCAAGACCTGCACGGCGTGAAGGGGGACTACTATCCTGCAGTGGATAGATCACGACTGATACTACTGCTTGCTGACGCTAGTGGCAGCAGCAGCAGCAATAGCAGGCCACAGCTGCCAGACCACTGGGGCCCAACAATGCCTACAAATAACACGACGTCAATCCACACACGCAACCACCGCACGAAGCAACAATGCTGTCGGGCAATTACGCCGTCAACTAGCGAATAAGCATGGGATCACCGACAACAATTATTAACAACGTACAGGTAATAACCGTGCAAGCTGCAGCGAGTGCGTTACGATTATTTAGAGCCACTCACCAATGGTTCCGCCACGGAGCGGAGGAGCGCCGCGCTCCGCCGCTGCAGCCGCGACCCCCGCGGGGAGGAACACACTTGGACTCGCCCAGGGCAAGGAGCCGCCTCGGCCAATCAGCACGAGCCTACCATTTTGGGCGCGACGCAGCAGCCAATCGGAGTTGGCCTCACGTAGGGTGGGGGGGGGTGATGGCATACTTGCTGCTTGCCCTGTGCTTTATTTTTTGTATATTATTACAGTTGGGGAGAATATCAAACGTTGGCTTATTGAGAATGCAATTCCCACTGATAAACACAGTCATCGTGCAAAAAATCGCCAACACGCCTACCGTGCGATCATTTACGAACATTTAGTGTAGCTGAGGGGTAATTATTGATAATGGTAGATTCCAAATTTTGACGTGCATTTGGTATTTTATTTTCCAGTTCAAATAGGCAGCCCGCGTCGCACACGCGCCGCCTATCTGCTCTATCAAATATAACAAGGTCGCCCGAGGAGAGATCTCGAATGGCAGCTCCTTCATAGACGCGGGTAAGAGCAGACCCCAGCCGGGCTACTCGGCGGTCATCTTACGTAGGGAAGGGGACAAGGCTTCCGGTCTACGCTATGTGAAGCGTCGGGTCACGGCGGGACGGCCGGGCGCAGCCTTCGTGACGCAGAAAGCGATAGAGTTAGCGAGGGTTCTGAATAGGTGGTTTCCCTGAGCAAGATGGCTAGAGCGCGTCGACAGTAAGGCTGTGGGCAAAGTGAGGGCGGACAGCTAGCTGGTAAGGGTCCTTGCTCCTATACGTCTATCGCTCCCGACATTTTGCGACTGCTTTGCGGGCGTGAGTTGGAGCTGATTGAGAAGACCGAGGGGCCGTGTGTCTGCTTATTTAGAGACCGGTTTGGAGATACGCGCGCGGTTGCGACGAAGTTCTGTGGCGCCGTGAGTCTTGTGTCGGGCTGTGTGACGTTCAGATCGGTCATTCGTGGTCGGTGGCCGTAGCCTGTAAAGACCTCGACTTCTCATTTGTGTCGCGACCAGGACAAGAAGGAGGGCGACGTGAGGTGGTGAAAGTGTCGCCGTCGAGGAAGGAGAGAGAGGAGGAGGAAGACGTGTCAAAGTGAGACGTTTCAGAACATTGTCGGGCCAAGACGTCGGAAGAGATAGAGTAGGACGATTGGGACGAGGTGTTGAATGAGCGCGGGTAAACTAATGATAGTATGTGGAAGGACAAGTAGCAGGAGAAGCGGACAGTATTAGGAGGAGGACGGGGAGGATGAGACGGTGCGGAGGAGTCGGACCAACACCACCACAACATCCGCCGTTCGCCGCGAAGAGCCTGTGACGTCTCCACGGCGCCTGTGCCAGGCCGGGTGCACCTTGAGGCCGCGCGGAGTGTCCAAGGCTCGCGCTGACAGGAGGAGGTCACGCTACAGAGCCAGGTGCCACGGGCTGACTGAGACTAATAATAATAGCATTTACAGAGCGACTTTGCACCCGAGGGTCACAAAGCGCTGCACAGGGCTGCGGAGAGAACGGAATATCACCACACTCCATCACCAACAACAACCGCCATTCGCCACTAAGTGGCGGTGACGTCACCACTGCGCCTGTGCCAGGCCATATGCACCTTGAGGCCACGTGAAGTGTCGAAGGCTCGCCACCACCACCACGTTGCCCCCTGCATCACCACCACCAACCACTCCACCCTCAACCGCTCGTCACAACCACCACCACCGCCGCCGCCATGCCGCTGGTCCACCGGGTGCTCTTCACCTGGCTCTTCACCATGTCCTTCCTGGTGCTCGCCGTGCTGAAGCTGGACGGCCGCGTCGGCTGGAACTGGTTCCTGGTGTTCGTGCCGCTCTGGATCTTCGACACGGTGCTGCTGGTCATGCTGGCCGTGCGCATCGTGAGCCACTGCCGCTCGGGCCACGACCAGGGCGACGTGACGCTGCGCAAGAAGGCCTGGTACCTGCTGGCGGTGCTGCTGAAGCTCGCCTTCCTGCTGGCCGTGTGCGCCTGGCTTCAGTCCGCCGCCGCCTCGTCGGCGCCGCCGCTCTATTTCCTCTTCGTGCCGCTGTGGCTGCTGCTGCTGGGCGCCGCCGCCGACCTGGGTCACCACGTTTTCTGGGTGCTCGCCTAGCGCACCCCACAGAGGCGCCCTGCGCTTTGCGAGTTGGAATTCGAATTCGATTCTTCGAAGCGTTGATGGGTTACATGACGGTTTCCCCATTTCTTTGCGCAGTTCGTTGCACTTTTGTTATTGGACTCTGCTGGAATCTGTTGCTGAGGAAAGGGATGTCTGGAACACTCTCCTTGGACCGCTGCCACCGCGACCCTCACTAGGACAAGCGGTTTAGAAAATGGATGGATGGATGCAAGGTCTTTTGAGCTGCAGAGGTTGGATAGTAGACCGCAAGACAAGGCAGTGGCGCCATAGTATGGTGGGTGGTGGACAGTGGGTGGTGGACAGTCCACCCATGTGTTGATGATAATTAATTCACGCAATTGTAGATGGCATCCACCGGTCTCAATTGCGGTATCGAGCAACTTGACTATGAAACCCACTGAAAACAACACTCGGCTACCAACCAACTCATCTGCAAACCCGCTCGAACAAGACTCCAGCTACTGACCCACACTGAACTGTCAACCAACTCAAAGTTAACGCTCGGCTGTCAACACCTTAACCAGCCGAAAACAAACACCGCACTCGACTACAGTACTGTAATACACTCGGACGACACAAGCCGGCTCGGTCATCGACACACTCCACCAGCCATCCACCGAATTACCAACCTACTAACGTTTAACCAGTCGCCCGCTAGTGCTGGGTGCGGTCCACGTGTCCAGGACTCCCGCGTGCCGAGCAAGCGTGAAGATCACATCCGTAGCCGGACCCTCGGCTCCTCTACGGCCAATTCGTTCACCCACACACGAGTGTGGAGAGGACATTTAGACGAGACTTCCTCCCATTCCACCAGCTATTGCTGAAACCGCGGATTATGTATATACTGGAGGTGTTTCATCCCAACCCATGCGCCCCATGCAGTGAGCAGTGTGTTAAGTTAACCCCAGCTCCCATGCGCTCGCAACCTACTCACCCAGCCATGTGCATGGGACGTGACATTTTATTTGGAGGAAGCCTGGCGGCCTCTGTCTACTCTTCCACCCGTGAGCAGTGGAGAAGAATCTTGTCTGCAACAACATGCTGTCATCGAGGACACGATGGTAAATATACATTGTGGCTCTCTGCCTTTGGCTGGGTCTGGGTCGTTAAGTTCATACATGCTGTAACATTAGATTTGTCTCCACTCGTGTGGAGCCTTCCTGTTCTTGCTCCACTCATTTCTGCCTTGGGCCATCATCTGCATGCCAGTCCTTCATATCCTGGCTCAACACTTTAAACTACCCTCCTCTATAGCTGCCTATGGGTCTCTGCTCTGGTGTTTTGATTTCATCAGCTGATGTGGTTTGCGTGCCTTCTCATGTCCTAGCCCTTTGAGGAATCTCACGTTGTCTAAGGATGGGTAGCATATACAGTACATTCATTCATTGTCAGAAACCGCTTAATCCTGTACAGAGTTGCGGTGAGCCAGAGCCTATCCTGGTAGACACAGGGACGCCTGTCCATCACAGTACCGGGGGCAATTTAGTCAGCAGGCCAATTAACCTATGCAATAGCACATACATGATTAATATGGGATCTGTGCATTAGCCTTCACATTTACACTTGTTAATTTCTACTCGAGATGTCTTTTGAGGTGGTTTGGGGATTCAGGCTACTGGTGGGTGCGCCCACTCATTACCGATGGCATTTAGACAGTTTTGAGTGATTATTTTCATTAATTCACCTAGGTTGTGGCAGCTACAGAAGTAGAGTGGTTGGGAGGAGTCACCTGGAAATATGTTCATATAGCGTAATCCGCTGGCAGCCAATTCCAATTAGGCGATAGCAAGGCAGTCAAGATTGTATCATTTCAGGGGTCATGTGTTAATGTCCAATTTTCCAACATTTAACCATTCAGATACAGTGCAGTACATTGGTTCGTTTGGAATGACTCCATTAGAAAAGGCCCATCACACTTCATGTCAATTTTACATACAACTATGAATAGAAGGATAGGGATTAGTTAAGATTTAAACATGTACATCCATATTAACCAAAACATTGCAGAATGCTAGGCCCCATTCAAATATACTACTAAGAGTACAAAGTTTTTTTCCAAATTGACTGAAATGTTGACTTTTCCCCCTTGGCCTTGTGTGAACATAGTTCAGGTGTCTGGGTGCCAACAAGCAGACAGTTGCATCAACAGAAGCAGACTTGACCACAGCCGGCTCTACCGTACAGAGGACAGCCCGGAAGGCTGGGCGCCATGCGTCCACATGGCACGACCAACGCGGGTCTCGAATGTCCAGCCTTACCAGGTCCAAAAGGCGAAAGATGCGAAAGGCTGGTGATGGTTGTGGGGTGCGCCAGTAAATCTCAGACGCTTGAGCAACGTGTGGTGGAAAGACTTCATCAGTCCAACTGGAATTGGCCCAGGCGTGTCGATTTCCTGGACTACGTTACCCGGCAGTCTGGCTGCTGGATGCAGTGTTACAGAGCACCCCTTGATGGCAAGTTGGAAATAAAGGTCGTATGGCACTGCAAGAGCCAAGTCAAGAGCTGCAGTGCCCTCCACACAAACACCAATGCAGGTTTAAGGCACACAAGCGTTGGTCGAATCTGCAGTCATGTTTTTGAAGCAATAACAGGACTGCTGTAGCTACAGGTGAAACCAATAATTGGGCATGTTTTTGCTCCGTGTGGAAATTCTCCATGGCACACAGGTTTCTTCAAAGGAGCTTTAAAATTATCTACTCATCTGTGATGAGAATTGCTTGTATGCCATACACCTACCGAGCTGCCATGTGCACATTTGCCTACAAACATCGCAGCAGCACGTAATCAGTTTAAGTTACTTTAGAGTCGTTATGGAACTAAACGGCGCACCAAAATTGAAACTGACACTTGAAGGGATTTGTGTTATGGTCGAGGGGCATTTGTGCAATGATTTATTAAGT
This sequence comes from Geotria australis, assembly GCA_036362915.1. Classification (NCBI taxonomy): domain Eukaryota; kingdom Metazoa; phylum Chordata; class Hyperoartia; order Petromyzontiformes; family Geotriidae; genus Geotria; species Geotria australis. Next base: position 4,224,945 of record JAZEWU010000014.1, read on the forward strand.
TTGTGTAGTGTTGTACAAGTAATGGAATGTTGCGTTACTATAATGTGTGGTTTGAACAGTTGAGTAATTTTTGCAACCATGGTACTTGTTGTATATTTTCGTTTTGACAACGTAGTTGGCATTCTATGCGGTTTACATTCAAGCCCGCTTGGTTAATAAAGCGTAATAAAATGATGGTGGTGTTTGCATTAAGTATTAAACATGTTTTTACACTGCATAGATAATAGGCATTACAACTTTACTCGTATAAATTGCAGTAGTAGGCTGTATAAATTTCCATTGGTATAAAGAGCTCCCTAATGGTTTCATGCTGTGGAAATGTTCATGCAGATGGGACAAGAACATTTGATGTTGACAGGTGAGATTGAGGCTCGGCATTGCCAAACACTAAAGCCTGTGAACCAGTCTGTAAAGTGAACGACTCTTAACTTCGCACTGTCCCATTTTGTTCACTTGTGTTTTCCAACTGCTTTAAGCGGATATTCACCGAAGTATCTTTGCATACTAGCTATAATGGTCTAAGGTGGTACAGTACTTAACAGTTATTATTCAAAGAACGTAAAACTACAAATGTAGGCCGTTGACAGCAGGTTAAATACAACGCAATTCCATGTGTACATTGGAAACTAAGATTTATTTATGCAAAATAGATTGATACAAAAACTTAAGACAATACAAAGGGGAAACCAAAGTGGAGCTGTAGATTGAATGACAGACATGAGTCACCGATGGGCTGGTCTGCCTACATAGCCAGCTGCAGAGCAATGAAGCTAATGTGACTCTTGATAACTGATCGCCCTCAATTGAGGACCCCACTAGGGGGCTACATCAGCACACGAACGGTGTTTAAAAATGTTAACCTCCTAGACCGGCGACGGGAGGCCCAAGTGCACGCAATTGCTCGCGCGTAACCTCATTGTGTCGCTACGCGCAGGCCCCGGGAGATGGTGCAATGAACAGAAAAGCAAAACTGCGAATTTACACGCTAAGACGTTTGCACGCGAGTCACTACCCTCGAACTAGCCCTGAAATTCCCATGTTGAACGTTTACATACTGTAATACTAACGCTAGGATAATTCTAGTGGACTACAAAAGCTCAGCTGTTACAAAAAAATAAAGAACCTTAAAAAATAAAACACAGTTAAATTTTACATTTCATTGAAAAGGCTTTGTACATCGAAGCTTAATGTGGCATTTGTTTTTGCAGAAGCAGATGAACAGATGGCAGCATTAGCAAAAGACATGACACTACTTTGTTGAATTGTCTAAGTATAACTTTAAAAAGTTACATCCATTCACAGATTCATGTTAAAGTTTGTATCGTGATTGTACAACGTTGTTATCCAATAAGTCACAACAGCTGCACCGACATTCAATAAAATTGCCACATTTCTAAAAGCCTAAGGTAACAAGATCTAATATTCCTTTAGGAAACACAGAGCATGCACTTAAATACATTAAGCCCCAGATCCATTTTCATCACAAGAAACCTGCCCTTCATAATTATCTTCATAAGGTTTATCAACTGAATTCATGCATTTTTTAATATATTCATATACGGCTTATATGCTGTAAACAGTTTTGTATAAATATACAGCTGCCAACCTTATGAGATTGTGAAAATCCCCAATAAATATGCAGTTTATAATTAATAGTATTGATAAAAAAATCATTAACGAGCATTTACCGTGAATGAGGTTGGCTGCGCTATGTACAAGTGGGTTGGCCGTTATATCAGACTTGTGTTAACAGCACTGCAGGTGTACAAACAGCTGTCCAAAACAAACTGATAAAAGGTAAGTCTTTAAAAAATATGAAGGGAAGTACTCTTTATACATGGCAATCTAACCTTGGTAGTTGTCCATGTCAAATACAGTTTACATGCGAAAAAATGATAAACATCCTACGCATTAAACTTTAATTAAAGCCAGTAGAAATTTACAAGTGCCTTTTAGAGGACTTCATGTTAATTAAAAACAACTCCAAATGAAGTTTTAGAATACGGGGGGAAAAACTAGTGAAATAACAATACAAATTTGGGGCTTTCAATCAACTTACTGAGGACTCCATCTGACTATCAATCATTTTGTCCTCCATTGCTGCAACTCCAGCAAAGCGTGCATTTCTTATGGTAAAAGCGGCACCTGAAAGCATAGGCGAATGCACAAGTCGGACCTCACATTCAGGTAAATGTCCCAGTAGACTTGAAGATGAGAAGCCAATGCCTGCACCAATTTCAAATCGAGAAGAGAGTGATATTGCAGAGACGCGAGTGGCTGAGATTCTGGAAACCTGAGCCAGCAAGCCTTTCAAACCAATCACGAGTGCGCATAACGAGCATTTGAAAGGCTCAGGCCAAACGTCATGTAATACACAGTACTTACATTATTTAGCTACACCTTCACGCGGTATACTGCTACAAAAATGTGCTGTTGCTTACCACAGTACACTGGATTCCCCACTGGTTGTGGATGAAATCTATGCCTGTGCTACTTTTAAAACATGCATGGTTTCAGCTGTGGAGTGCACATGAAACTGATCATTTGGAGAACGTCAAACGCGCACATTCAGTCCTGAAGTCTAATGGAATTCCATTGAAATCGGGAGTACACTGGCTTCTGCATGAAACTGGGGCTGGGGTGACGGTGTGTTGTCCACTTTGGTGTTAAACCTCAAAATAATATTCACTAAACAGAATCCACCATCAAATAGAATGCACACGGCGACATTAACTCAGCTGCTCTACAAAACTCTTGGCCACATTTCACGTCGTTTTAAACATCTATCGTTCGGCATATTGTTAAAAAGTCAAATGTGAGCTCCGACGAGCTACCCTGTATGAATACCATTAAGCTTGTATTTCTTCAAATAGCAGCCACCCCCCAGCCATTCCTCATTTTCTGTGTCAAAGATCACTGAACCCTAGCAATCTGGACACAACTGAGCAACAAGGCACTATGCTAAACAGTAATACACATGACTACCCAAATAACATCCTTTGGTCTCAAAGCAACACATGGAATGGGCCCTATGTAGAAAAGCCAAAACTAACCCGAACCCTATATATAGATTTTGAAACATGAAAGAGTACCACACCCATATCCGTTTGTCATCATAGAACATGGAGAAGCCTTTCAATGACCAGAGCCAGCTGAAATGTACGTCAGCATTTCTTCCAACCTCAACGTCCTTGGTTTTCCAACAATTTATGAAATTAAGTAATGAACATGCATGCTTTATGGCTGTGAATGGCTCATTATAGCTCATAGGTTTACCGAAACCAACACGGCATCTTAATTAAGGTCCGCCAGCTGTTCTTGCTTAGGGATTTATCTGACAAGGGCATAAAAGCAATGCAGGTTGTCAAAATGTATTTTAACACGTTTCCTTCTTCATAGTGGGGGAACCTGACCTTAATAATGGTCAGGTTTGCTGTCCAGTGTCACCTTCGACTTCTCCTCCTCCCATATAATGACCTTGAGTCATGGCTGAGCCAGCAGTTACCGTTGCTCTGAAATCCGCTCTGTGGTATCTGCTCAGAGCAATTAAAGATTCCACACATGGGAGTTGCGTGATCCTGCCGTGTGCACCCAAACCAAAAGCCACCAAGGTCCTTCCTTCAAAACACCAGCGTGTGACAATGCATGAAAGCATTTGGATTTGAATATATTCCAGTTTTTTAGGGCCAACATAAGTTGCAAAAGGACATGAATGTGATAAAAAAAAATCTATTAAATGTGGACTTAAGTCGAGTAACCTTGACATAAATTAAAGAAAACGCTTCCACACACAGCTAGCACGTAAAAATGCACGAATATCGTTGTGCACTTAAATTGCAGTGTTAGCAACAAGATTGTTTCTCTTACCAATTTTCTTTTCCCATGACAATTCTTTCGCATTAATCTTATACTTTAAAAGGTATTTTATTTCAAGGTGCTAAAGCGTTCTCATGGAAGACAACACAACGTATTATTTTCTCTGAAATTACTCTTGGAATATTATCTCAGCTTTTGCCTTATCTCTAAAATTACCCTGCTCTGTTACACACTGTGAAGTCAAAATGAACGCATAACCATCGTCCCTAATCGATGCCTTCGGTGTCTAGTGCCTTCTCATTAAAGTAACAATCAACGCGTCTAAAACACTGCCGAGCACTCATCTCCTTCTGTTTGCTTGATTTGGTTTAATACAAAACAATCGCAACACCTCATACCGGCTCTTCATTTTTAACTAAAACCCATATGGAATGAGAGCCAAACAGCATATCGTGTGTGCAATGAATTAAAAACAACAGTATTGCTATCTGGCATACAGGTTAATGGATAACATTCTCACATACGCAAATGTATTAAAAATGTTTACGAGGAAATCCAACCGCTAAGTCGGATTATACGCATGGCTAGTGGCAGAATTCAGCATCAATGGATCTGTTCCGAAGTCGAAATTTGAGGCAATTCAGCTTTGTTCTGCTTTGGAGCAACTGCTACAATTAGCGGGGAATGGAAGCTTCACGAGATTCGACATTCCGTGAGATTCACTTGGAGATGCTGTTCATGTTCCTGTAATGACCGCGTACTGTTGTTGTGTGACCGTCACAGGGTGCCGGTGATGTTGGACGTCTGCCAACGGTTACTTCCATTGGGGCACGACCGCCACACACATTACTCATTGATGAACTCCTCTACGTTAATATAAAACAGGCCAGAGCGAATGTGGAAGCCACTTGTTATTTTCTTTTTACCACTGTACATTCTTACAGGGCCTCCCCACCAGTGATGTCGATAGGCCACTTCATGAAGGCAAACATCTCATCCGTGGCTTAAGCCAAAAATGATTGGACCAAGGAAACATTCAATTTTGGACATACTTTTTAAAAAACATATAAAAAATATAATACATTGAGATCACGAAGCTTCTGTTCCCCTGTTCATCGGCAAAGTTTGAACAATTACTTGATGTAATATCTGCCAACACCCTTTTAAGTACTTAAAAATTTACAATTTAGGTTAACTAGTGTGCCTTGTGGATTTCAAACAAGACTAAATATCTAATTTGAATGTAATGTTAACAAATTTGGAAAGAACACTGGTTGGGGAAGCTTCACAACTGCGACTTTACACACTAGACGACTATTAATTAGAACGAGCCCAACATTTACCCCAGATCCTGCAGTTACTACACTTGCCAAATAAAATCAAACCTGGCAAGTCAAATAATTATGTCACGCGGCTCACAATAGCCAAACGATCGTTTGCGACAGATCGGACCGAGTTTGTTTTTAAAAGGGATAATTATGACTGAATGTAAGAACTAAAATATGTAACTGAAAACGGGAAAAAAAACTAACATTAAAAGAACTCACATTAAGCAGACAAGAAAAATACCAGCATTGTAGCAACAGTTAAAGTGACTTGTAATTTAATCTGTCAATCTGGTTTGTACATGGTCAAAAATGCTGCAAAGTTTACTTGAGGCTAAAAATCAGTTATAGTACATTACATGCCACGCAGTCTTACACTACAGCTCTGAGCATTCAAAACCCACAAGTGAATTCAGTACAGTATTTTAAGCTGTTTGATGACCAATCACAAACCTATGAAATTTATTCTAAATTCACACTTTTTTTCTCTCTTCAGCTTTATGTATAAGAACGTCAACGTGTGCTGCAAAACAAGAAGCACTCTGGATTGAAAAATACACAAAAATGGAAGACGGTAAAATCAGAAGTGAGCAGCACTCCCAGATCTCTGGACAAGGGTGGGGAATTCCCAGAATACCGTGCGTTTCTGTTACCTATCAACGTTCCTGTGTTTACAAACACTTCAATTACAAATGCCTCTACTCCTCGGGATCCGGGGTTTTTTTTTTTTGCAGTTTATTTTTGTTGTACGTGTTTTGTTTCTCCACCCCAAACTAGCCGGAGTAATTCCTATATAAACGATTAGAATGCCAAACAATCTGAGAGTGCTGGCGAGAGCGATAATAAAGGCAATTTTTAGCTGCATTAGCCTCTTTCCTTCAGTGATGGCACGCGCTGCTGGGAAGTCAAAGCCTCGCCCGTGTAGCCAGGCGATATTCTCTTTGCTCTTCAATTAAAACAGCCTGTGCATGCTGGGCCAATGTGCACTAAATATTTACATGCACAATGGCCTAAGCTAATAGACCGTTAACACACTTTCCACCTGGCTCAACTCGGAAAAGTCTTTAACGCTTTATAAAGCGTAGTGCATGAAAACTTGAGGTGACAGCACTGGTCGCTGCTTTGAATGGGAAGAGGCTAATAGAGTAAATATGGACTTTAAATGTTAAGAGAACCATTCTACAGTTGAAGCAAATAATGAAAACATTTTGGTTAAAGGCTTTTTTTTCCGCTTTTTCTTTAATTATAAAACACGTATTACTCTACAGTTTTACTGATAAATTCTGGTGGAATACCTTACAGAAGTAATGATTTTGGTTTCTTACCATTGTCACCAACATTACAGATAGGTTAGGCATTGGTACACTGAATCTTTCAAAGCTGTTAAATTATAATTTTTAAAAAATAATCTGTCGTTAATATGTTCAAAGTAAAAAAAATACAGTAATAAAAGGCCTATGACTTTCTTTAAGATGTCACTCTACTTGTGGCTAATAAAAACACAGAAGTACTGAATTTATTTTGTACTGTATTTATATGTTCATAGTGTTTACGAATATCCTCTATGCTACAAAACAAGACTGCTTGTATAATCAACTGCCTTGCACCAGTGGATTTTAAATGAAAGTGAAAAATGACTGAATAAAATCTTTAATAAAACAAGCTCTGCTTAGTCAACAAAATCTCACACGAATGTTTAAGTGTGCCATCATCTCACTCATGTGCAACACGTCTTTCTTGCAAGCACTGACGTAGAAGCATTACTAAAAAAAAAAGCATAAATTTTAATGTTATAGTAAATATTAAATACAAAAAAACCCCAAAAAAACACTACAGCAAGCAGGTCTGTTAAAAATCTTGCAGTATTAATAGTGGGAATAAAAATTAAGACAAACCAAGGAACTTAAGTTAACGTACAGATATGAAGTGTTGAATTACCATTTACACGTTCATTTTTCTCTTCTGATGAACAGGATTATTAAAATGCCCTCATTTGTATACACTTGAAAAAGCATAAGATACATCAAATATTAAGGACTAGCCTACTGCTTTCCAAAAGAATACTTATAAATACAGTGGACACAAGTAGGGCAATTTTGCTCCAAAAACCCCATCGGCACTCCTTCATTCCACATATACAGGGATATTACAAAGAGTATGGTGTGCCACCTCCAGCCCGTCCACCTGTGCACTGAAATCAGATATGATTTGTACTACTGTATTCTTACAATAATGGAGGGAAAGCGAGCTGTATGTAAACTGAGCAGAGGAAAAGAAGAGTTGCATTATTACCCAAGACGATGCAGGGTAGAAGATGCTTGTGTGTGGAGGCTGATGTGGTTCAATTACACTGTACACAGTGTGCAGTTGCTTCTTCCCCTTACCTGTTACATTTCCCAATTTCAGAGGGCTGGGGCTTGAATTTCTCAGACGGATTTTTTTAATGGAGAGAAAAAATCGACCAGTCATTGTTACTATCCCAGGGAACCTGCAGAAGATTTGCATGCACGTCAGGACACGAGAAGTTTCTTTGTTCAAATTAAGTCTGCCGTCAAAAACGGGCATCTTAACAGGCATGCCCTCGTACGTGGCTGTGGCCAGCACAAAAGGACTGCGGCAGGCGTACTTTGGAAAATTAAGTGTGTAAAAGGACGTGGAAGGCTTTGATGTACAAATTACTGCGAAAGCAGGCAGCCCCGCTGGCTCACGAAATGTGTGGTGGAACCAGTCAGCCTTCGGAGAGCTTGCACAAGCGGCGCCAAGTGCACGATAAAACTGAAGAAGGAAATAACACGACGGCTGCGGCGGTCGGGCCATCCACGCCGAGCGAGGTGCGTTCAGGCGTCGCCGCAGGCAGCCAGGACGGAAGGCTGCGGCTGCTGCTCTGCCAGAGTTTCCCGCACGGCGTGCGAGCCGAGGGCCGCGCCCATCTCGGGCACGCTCACGCCCACGTTCACCGACGGTTCTTCGACGGGGCGCGACGCGATACCTCCGCCGCCGCCGCCGCCGCCGCCGCCCGACGGGCCCCCCGTCGACCCCTTGTTGCCCTTACTCGTCGCGGCCGACACGGCGGCGTCGCCGGTCACGTCCATCCTCTCGCCGCCAGCCTCGCGCTCGCCCGCGGGGTCCGGCCTGAATCCGTTGGAGCCGGATTCGCAGCTTCGCACCGGCGTGAAGTTCCCCGGCAGCGTGTTGCCCGGGGGGCGCTGCGGCGTCTTCTCCGACGCCTTGCCCTTGCGGCCGCTCTCGGCGGGCGCGCTCTCCGCGCCGCCGGGCCTGCGTTTTTCCGAGGGCTCCTCCGGCTCCCCGGCGCCTTCAGTCTTCACCTCCTTCGAGATGGCGACCTCCGCGGTGCCGCTGGCGGCGGCGGAGGCGGCCGGCTCGCCGCCGTCGGCGTGCTCGCTCTCGGGGTGGTATTGCCGCAGGCGCACGTGCCACGCCAGGCTGCACACGGCCGACACGGTGCGGAACTGGTGCACCACGTTGCGCGGGATGAAGTAGATGTCGTTGTGGCAGAGCTGGACCCTCGCGTACCGGATGCCGTCGCGTCGCATCAGGTTCAGCTTGGCGTCGTCCACCCACTGTACGCACTGCGGGGGGGGAAGGGGAGGGCGGCGGCACGGGCACCGTAACCGACGTTAGATATCTTACGAGGAAATTGCAGTAAAATCATTCGTTAGTACAGGGTCGCGGTGAGCCGGAGCCTGTTACGACAGACGCAGGGCGCGAGCAAATTGCAATAAAGAGCTACGTTTTTGTTGTCTTGCAGATTCCAAACTTCGCTACGTGTGGCTCAGGTTATCCAAAATGAGTGTTAAGGTCCGTTAATGGGAAAAAAGAATTATGCGCTCTATAACATTGTGAGGTTGCTTTAGTCAGTCCGATGCACTGTGAAACCGACCCAAGAACAGCTACCATCAGGAGTGGTCGTACCTGCGACATTGGTGGCTCGTGCAGGTCGAGCTGCAGCCTCTGCACAACCTCCACAAAATCTCCCGCGTGGAATGCCACCACGTCCTTGGTGACGCGGGCCTCGTCGTCCCTGTGCGGGCAAAACGCACGCGCGGGAGAGAGAGCGGCGTCAAGGATACCCCGGGAAGCGAAATCACAGGACACAGTAGGCGCAACATTTAACTCTTGTTGGAGCCGATGAATCGTCACGATTCCGGAGGGCCGTGATTTGAGTCGGGATTCGTTTGGTTGGTCTTGTGTGTACCGTGTACAACGTCCGTATGGTCTCATCTGTTTATCTAATACCGTCGGTTTCAATTGTATCGTCTTAGCTATGCTGTCTTTGTAATGTCCGTCTTGTTTGCACTGTACATCTTTGTACTATGTCTACCATCCTGTGTGTAATGTTTTTTGTGTTTTCGGTCTAATTCTCTGACCATCAGCCATAAAATGAGCAATAATTTGCAATAACAAATTCTTACACTTACAATTTATGTCATGTATCACAAACGCAAGAACCAACAGCCCATTGATCATAACACGCCCAAAAAACAAGACACACACAGTCTCACAATTTCTAAACTAATTGAAAGACATGCTTATTTAATATTGCATTTGCCAATTAGTAACCTTTGTTGTTAATTCTTTTATACATCTTGCTTTTATTTTCTCAGGCTCTGAAATGTATTGCCGTGTTAAGTTGTACTTTTGATGTATCGGTACGTTTTATGATTTTCCTTGCAAGGCGCCTTGCGTTCTAAACAAGGCGTAGCTCTCAAACAGAACTAACAATTATTATTAATACTGCCTAGTTGTGATTGCTAATCTTGATTCGTGTTCTAAAGGTTCCAATTTTTTGCACTCTTCCGTCTTAACGTCAATTATGTTTACCCTTAATATGCTTTAGTTTTTTTCACCATCGCAATGCACAGCCTTAAATCTTACATGGTTATTTGAAAAAAAAATGTGTGCAATGATATGTATTTTGGACTGTTTGATTTGAAAAATGTGTGCAATGCTACGTGTGAATGTTTTTGTTGTTGGTTGATTAGAATTGTGGTTATTTATGAATCTTGTATATATTTTAATTATTGTCAGCAACTCGCGTGTTTGTCGTGTCGCAGGAGTCCCGTAAAGAGCTTGCAAGCTCACTGGGTATTTTTCTGCCTTAACAATAAACATCAATCTATCTATCTGGATTACGCTTCACACACAAACTGAATCGCCGACGAACTGGACGCGTCCGCGAGCCTGCCGCGAGCACCTTTCTCCGAATCGCACGGCCTTGAGCACGCCCACGGCCGCCGTTGTCTGCCGGTCGAAGCCCTGCCCGATGTGGTCGGCGTGCGCGCGCGTGCGATCCTCGAAGAGAACCTCGCGCGGCTCCGACAGGCGCGGGAGGTAGTGCAGGTTCTTCACCTCGCTCCTGCAGAGGGGGCGCCAAGCGCAGGTGCGACAGAAAAGCGGTGCGTACGGCAGCCGGTCAGATAATGTGCGATTTAAATGTAACAACGGCGTACTGTTATGCCAAAGTGTGACGTTAAGTAAACGGTCCTTTGACGGAATCTCGCACAATGTGCCCGAGTTCATCAGATTTCAAACGTTTCACAGCAAGAAGGTCCTGGATTCGAATCCCCGCTCGGGGGACTTTCTGTGTGGCGTTTGCATGTTCTCCCCGTGTCCGCGTGGGTACCCAGTGAGCTTGCAAGATCTTTACTGGCATTCTCATATTTGTTTTTTATTGTACCTTTATTGTGGTGGAGGGCTTTACATGTTCCAATCAACCTCAGGGCTACGTAACCCGGAGTTTAGCACTCCAGGTAGGGTGTCTGCCTTGCTGAACATGTCTGGTGGGAGGTTCCAAATAAATAACAATCCAAAGACTCTCCGACAAAACGCGGCTGGCGTTAGGAAGGGTATCCCAACCATAAAATTCCGCTCCAATACCCCCACCATTGGTGGGGATAACCAGCCAACCCAGGTCAACCTGGATACCGGCCGTTTTAACCGGCAGCAACAACAACGTGAGACGATAAGCGCGTGCAGGGAATACTAAAAAGTGCGGTGCTAGATAGATGTTTATTGTTCCAGCAGAAAAATACCCAGTGAGCTTGCACGCTCTTTACGGGACTCCTGCGACACAACAAACATGCGAATTGCTGACGATAAAGCACGTGGAGTGCAAAAGCCGGTTAGTCGGAGCAGAGGAGTCGACACTCACCGACGCTTCTTGCAGGGCGACTTGGGCATGTCGGCCGTAGGAATCATCTGCTCGCCCGGTCGCACCCACAGGATGGGGCCGTCATCGCTCTCCATGCGAGACTCCAGCCGCAGGCTCGAAATGCTGCCCCACGGCAGAGTCAGCTGCGGCCCGCCGGGCGTAGGGATCAAGGGACAAATGCGGACATCTCCCGGTTAGCCCTTTCAAAAACAAACAAGCAGTTATGGGTGAGCACATATGAAAGCTGTCAAGACACACGAAAGGGGGTGGCAGGGCAGGCTACAGGTCAGAGTCGGATACCAAATGCCACCGGTATGCACGGCTAGAAATTGGACCCAGGTTGTCAGATTCGTAGCACAGTGAAGAAAACCACTGAGTAACCACTCCCCAGGGGTGAAATGCACTCACACACTCATAAAATAGCAAAGCTATGGACAAGCTACTTGCATGCCAAGAGATGCTATGCATGGACATTGAATGCAAATGCACACACACACCAGCACAACATAAATGAGTGATTTTCTGAGTCGATTTCCACATGAACATTTGTAAGATGCAGCATTGATTTAACTTTAATGATAATTACTAGTAAAACACTACTTAGAATTAGTCACTGGAAATGTATGTAAAGTAAGTATTATTGCTGCTGGTAACTTTACATAGTGCAACTTTTCAAGAATGCAATGCCCTCTGTCGGGATCCTCAACCATGACCTATTCACTGCTGGATGAATGCTAAAGCAAGCCATCTCTTAGGCTTGCCATGAAACAAACCATTTAGCACCTACCCTAAGAGCTGGTGTCATCTCACGCATACTCCTATAAGAGGGAAAGGTGTTATCGTGTGTCTGCCATATTTCCTTGAATTGTCCCATCTAATTTATGCCCACTTATTTTTAATCGCCAATATAATGTCTACAAATTGTGTGAATTTTCTGTGCAGACTGTGGCTACCACAACAAGATGCCTCGTACCTGCCTAAATCACCTACACCTCTGCAGGCACTTAACACTGATTACAAAAAAACAGCCTGTTTAAAACCCAGCTGTGTATAACCAAATCTCCCAGAAAGCACAACGTCTTATCATATTTGACAAGCTATGCAGGGTTGAGTCTGGATACTTCTTTGGATGGGCAAGCAACATGTACAATAGGTTGCTATAGCACATGATGGGCCTCTTGTGTGCAACATGACAGTGCAGCAAAATCAATTGCCGTACTGTACTTCTACACTAAACACCTTACTCAACCCGCATTGACTGGCGTGGTAAAAAAAATGGCTAAAAATAAAAACCCCTCCCAACGACTTGTATGGCATGGTTAAGACCCTAATTCACCAGTGAATTCACGGTGCTTTACAGTTACAAAACTGACTGTAAGAATGCAATTGTCATGAATATTAGTGTTGAAAGCAATGTTTTTCTCTGAAAGATTGATTTCTCTCGACTGTGTTGTTTGAAAAGAGAAAAAAAACACCTCAAGAGATCCAACAAAACAGAGCTGAATCAGGTCAGGCATCCTTCTCTACACAAAAACCTTGAAACGAACGGGCAATGTGTATAAACCTGACATTTCACAGCACTATCCAAACCAACAAAATGTCAAGAAAAGGCCAAGCCATCAAAAATTATAACAATAACGATGCCGCCAGTATCTTTTAGTAAATAAACCGTCCAATGTTTGCCATCAAATCTATTTTAATTCAACACGTCCTGAGTGTGCACTGCACCGCCCAAAAGAACTGGCATGCGGTATTACTCCTGCCACAACAAAAATGGAAATTTAAATTCCGGGTGGCACCTGTGCCCTTTAAGCCAGCCATAATGAACAGAATTGAAGGAGAATGGATGAGTCAATGAATACATAAATGGCAGGTGCCAACGTGCTAAAAAATATTAAGCAGATTTAAATGAGAGGTGGTACTGTGAAGGTTTATTTTGTAAAGAGCAAAGCCACAGGCGTTTTATGCTTGAGTCCAAGTTGGACCGATGGACAATAGGTTTGACGGCTCAGTTGTAAGTAGACGTGTAATGAGATACCCCCCCTCCCAACCAGTGATTTTTTGAACTTTCATAAATTGGGGTCAGGATTCAAGAATTTCATCTCATCATTGTTACGGTATCCTTTGTATATTTTCTCGTAGCCTAAATAAAATCACCGTCTAATTATCATACAATTT